>JAMOIN010000845.1:0-39403 GCA_024666655.1 Dascyllus trimaculatus
ATTATTTGGTTGACCGTATTCAACTGAAATTTGGTGACATAAGCCTCAAGATGTTGATGATGATTCATGGAGAAAACTGTGACTGGTCGTGACTGGTGGCGTGGTGAACTTGATGTCTCGTCATGACAACTAAAATGTTTATATCTCAGCTGTACATGATCCAATCTATCCCAAATTTCATATTCTGGACAAGAGTCCACTTCTGAACACATCCACATTTTAAAATTTAGTCATAGTCATAGAACCACTGATTGGTAACAGGAACTTAAAGACAGTATATTTGCAGGTATCATTGCTTCAAACTTTGCAATATATGCAATATATATATAAAGCTGACGTGCAAAAGCTCATGTCTCTCCCAAAACCTTTCACTCATGTTTTAAAACTAAATTTCTTTCTCATATAAATAGTCAGTGCCACCAAAAATGCACTGACTATTCTCAATTACTTTGGCTCATTTCTTGAAACAGACCAGACGTTCTCAACACTCTTGGTGCTTTTGCCAAAATAACATGGATGGTTCAGCACAACACCATGGTTCACCTGCAAAAGCTCATATCTCTCCCAAAACAGTTCACACGACTGGTCAAAACTAAATTCTATTCTCATATAAATAGTCAGTGCCTCCAAAATTCATCGTCCCTTTGGCATTGTGTGAGCACTCTTATAAATGTCTATTCATATAATGGTTTGTGTCATTTGAAAACAAAATAGCATTTTGAGAAGTAATAATATCATTTTGGATGTAAAGTTTCAGTTGAAGGAGAATTGAGGGCTTTTGCTCATTGTGTGTATGTTTTCTGATTTGTATGCAGAGTTCTGAAAGTATGAGGCATGCTTTCAGAAAATGTGTGTAAACTATCAAGAAAACTGTATTGACACACATAAAGTAACTTTCATACATCAGAGTAAAAAGAAAATCTATACAGCATAACATACTGTAATACAAACACATAAATAAACAACAAGGAACATTATATGGAGCCTACAGTGCTGTAAATAAAGCTGTCCTCACCGTCCCTCTCCTGGCCACCGTATGTTCATGACTAATCCTGACAACTGAACAGACTATTGTGCATGTGATGACTTATACAATGAAATGATGCTGACATGTTTTGGAATGAACGACCATTAAACTGAGAAGTCAACAATCAGTTTAGATCAACAAGATCTATTCACTTGGATATTGTGCTAAATGAAGGCTACCTGTACTAAATCATTTGCAAAGATGTACTGAGACATCGAGACAAGTACTAAGATGTTTGCAATTTGATGAAATGAAGGAGAAATGCCAGTCTGTTGTGAACAATTGCCAAGTAGTTTGGAGGTTTGTCCATGTTGTCTTGAGATTGTCATTTCAGTTTCGAGAAATGAGCCAAACCAATGGAGAAAAACTGTAAAAAAACGATATAACATCAAATATGTATTTCAACTAGTTTAATTATGCATTCGTCAATATTCATATCATCACAGATTGTAGCTAGAAAAGCACCCAGAGAGCACAGACCTCCGCCAAGGAGCTCCAGTCCACCCCAACACAATCTCCCAACGACAAAGTATACTTAAAAAACACTGTGCTATATATGTGCATATATATGCTCTGTCCTACCACAAGGTGGCACTGCAGGGCTTTCTAACACTCCCAATGTTAAAAATCTTTTTAAAAATTCCCAGATCCAGATACTGATCTGGATCACTCCCAAAACTCAATCATTTGTTCCTTGTCCCATTTCACAGGGGCTGAGGGGGCAACTCCCACTTCATTTCATGTGCGCTCAGTATGACCGCCTATGGCTGGAATATGTACAAATGATTATGTCTTCTTTGTCTTTTTTTTAAGTCATGAAAAAAAATTAGTTTTTAAACTAGTTTAAATATGTCCAAGCTACATGGTGGCGTGTCACTGCCATTTATAAATATAAATCTTGCATCCAACACTGAGCTATTAGAATGATTCACAGATTCATGTTTTTAATTTAAATTTGCATGGTTATTTGGCTGACATGTACTTGTGATATGTATAATAACAATAAATTATTATTACTATTGCTACTGCTTATGCCAGCAGTGTTCAATATTTTTCAGGCCAACAACCCCCAAACTGATGGATAGATGGAGCAGGGATCTCCTACGACACACCTTATATAATATTGTTTAACCCCTTAACGCCTGAATTTATATAGAAGTATATTAAAAAATTTGTTTTGTGTTTTTGCCTTTATGTAGGTGTCACATGAGGGTTGAGATTGTTAATTTGATTATAGCACAAAAAATAAATAGAAATTTGGGTATGTTGCAAATTTGCAACAAAAGGCATAATAGTCAATAATAGCGACCCAATAATACAGTAATATAACAATAATAAAACAGATTTTTTAAATTGATAACAGAACAAATAATAGTCAATGAGAAATGAGTTTGACTCCACTGATGTTCATGGTGGCCGAGAAAGTTTGTGATACAATCCTTGAAATTGGTCAGCTAAGTCTGAGCACCTTGAAATTTCTGCCACATCCCGACATGCACCACACCTGGACGTGCGCCACGTCCCGACACGCGTGGGTGTGCGAGGGCCCGTTCAACGCTGCTTGCAGCTTTAATTATTATTTTACCGCCAAATGAATTGCTTTTTTGAGGGCCTAAACATGCACCGATTCGCGTCAAAATCTGCACACACATCAGGACCGGTGAAAAATTTGATATTTTATTGGGTCTGTGCATGAGTGTCCCAAAATGGCTCCATAGCGCCCCCTGCAAAATTTTAAAAAGTGGTATTAGACTAACTGGAAGGACATTTCATCTACAGCTACAAAATTTGACAGGCATATTCAGCACATCAGGAAAGACAAAAAAGTCAATCATAGCCATGCTCTAAAGCAAACAGGAAGTGACATATCTTGCGTTAACTGTGAAAAATCTGTGATGAACTCCTCCTAGGGGGTAAGTCTTAGAGACCTGAAATTTGGTCTGTACATACAGTAGACCTTCCTGATGAAAAGTTATAAAAGTCTTCTATGTCGGTAAAAGGGTGTGGCCATGGCAGCCCCCCCGAAATACTGATCCTTCGCCATGCAACAGGAAGTGCAGGTCTAAATCTCTGAACATGCTCCAATCTGAATGAAACTTTACATGTAGGATCACAGACCTGAGCTGATGTCATCCATATGATAATATTCACTCACAGTCATAGCGCCACCTTGTGGCAACAGGAGTTTTGCTTTTTTAATACTTTTATGTACTGTTGTCAACCCGTTGTCCAGATTCACCTCAGACCTTCTGACATCAGCCTGAGCACATTGATGATGAATCACAGAGATGTGAAGATTTTGGCATTTTATAAAACGCTGTTGCCGTGGCAACGCAAAGTTGATATGAAAAACAACTTGCCTTTGACAGCATAAGAATTATCAAAACATCACCAAAATTTGCACACACATCACCACCAGCGAAAGGAAGAAAACTGTATGCATCTCAACACAGCACGTGCTATAGCGCCCCCTACAGCATTTTTAACAGACAGCCCCTGCAGTACGTTTAACCTATGTCCACAAAATTTGGGGAACATATAGAACACATCAGGACGCACAAAAAATCCTCTTGGAGCCATGCCCTAAACCCAACAGGAAGTCCGCCATTTTGAATTAATTGGACAAATTTGGACGAATGTTGTTCATTTTTGAGAACTATCTCCTCCTAGGGGATAACTCGCACAGACCTCAAATTTGACCAGTATATACACCAGGACATTATGATCAAAAGTTATAAAAAGCTTCCTCCAATGTCAAAGGGCGTGGCCATAGCAACCCCCTGAAGTTTGATGCTTCGCCATGAAACATCAACTGCTGTGTAAATATCTTCTGCTTGCTCCAATCTGCCTCAAACTTTACATGTTTAATCACACTCCTGCCCTGACCACATCCATGTGCCAAATACATTCACAGCATGTGGAATAGCGCCCCCTGCAGCATTTTAAAAAATTGCCCACTCATCAAATTTAACCTACATCTACAAAATTTGGCATGCATATGTAACACATCAGTGTGAACAAAAAAGTCTCTTGGAGCCATTCTCTAAGCCCAACAGGAAGTCGGCAATTTTGATTTCAATGTGGGATTTTTGCTGTTTTTGCTCATTTTCAGAAATTAATTGCTCACAGACGATAACTCCAAAACATCTGAAATTGTGCCAATATATGGAACACATCTTCAGGTTGAAAATATGTGAAAATGGTATGCCAAACCAAAAGGGCGTGGCCATGGCGGCCGACTGAACTTTGATGCTTCGCCAGGAAGGACGAAGAGTTGTTAAATCCCCTGTATGTGCTGCTATCTGCCTCAAACTCTAAACGTGTGATTAGGTTACAGCCCTGATGATTTCCATACACCAACATACAGTCGCAGTGATAGCGCCACCTGTTGGATGGACAGTAAGTGCTGCATAAACACTCTGAAATAATCCAATCTGGCAGAAATTTGACCTGTGTGTTCAGAATCCAGCCCTGGTTGCATTCATGGGCCTAAATGCGCTCCCGGTCGCAGCATCGCCTGACGGATGTGCTTGGGGTCGCCGACAAGCAAGGGGTGCGAGGACCCGTTCATCGCTGCTTGCAGCTTTAATTATTATTAGGGCCCGAAGCACTACAGTGCGTAGGACCCTATTGTTCCTCTAGTGTTTGGCGGTTTGGCGGTTTGTTTGGCGGTTTGTTTGGCGGTTTGGCGGTTTGGCGGTTTCTTTTTCTTACGCCACTTTGAACCTCAATTTGACCCCCTAAACATGCTCAAAAACTCACCAAATTTGGCACACACATCAGGACTGGTGAAAAATTTGATATTTTGGGGGAATTACACATATGAATGGCAAAATGACTCAATAGCGCCACCTAGAAAATTGGCCTTTAGTGGAGTTAATACGGCTAGTTTCACGTAAACTCATGAAATTTGGTACACAGGTACAGTAGCCCGAGACAAAAACATTCCTGCTTTTAAAATTTCAAAAAAGGCTCAACAGCGCCCCCTAGAGCACGTAGTGTGCAGGCAATGGAATTTAACGAACTCCTCCTAGGATTTTTGTCCGATTTTCACCAAATTCGCTGTGTGGCATCTAGACCCATCCAGGATGAAAAGTTATTAAAATCTTGTGGCTGCGACACACGATGTGGGCGTGGCATGGCGGCCATTTTGAACAAAAAAGCTAAACAGCGCCAACTAGAACACGTGGTGCACAGGCATTGGAATTTAACAAACTCCTCCCAGGATTTTTATCCAATTTTCACCAAATTCGCTGTGTGGCATCTACACCCCTCCAGGATGAAAAGTTATTAAAATCTCGTGGATACGTCACACGGTGTGGGCGTGGCATGGCGGCCATTTTGAACAAAAAAGCGTAACCTCGCCCACTTCAACACGTGGTGCGCAGGCATTGGAATTTAACGAACTCCTCCCAGGATTTTTGTTCGATCTTCACCAAATTCGCTGTGTGGCATCTAAACCCCTCCAGGATGAAAAGTTATTAAAATCTTGTGGCTGCATCACACGGTGTGGGCGTGGCATGGCGGCCATTTTGAACAAAAAAGCTTAACATTGTACAATGGAACACGTTGTGCGCAGGCATTGGAATTTAACGAACTCCTCCCAGGATTTTTTTCCGATCTTCACCAAATTCACTGTGTGGCATCTAGACCCCTCCAGGATTAAAAGTTATTAAATTCTCGTGGATACGTCACATGGTGTGGGCGTGGCATGGCGGCCATTTTGAACAAAATCGCCATGTGGAACGAAATGGGTTTTGGAGGTGAAGGGATCCATGTAAAATCACCAAATCCACACAAATCCTCATTAATCTCAAGACCTAATATTTAATATACAATTCAGGAATGGACGTGGTCAAACGGCTCCACAGCGCCCCCTAGAAATATTCAAATAGTCATATAAAATCACTGCTTTATCCTACAAACAAAAAATTTGGTACATACATATAGTATCCCAAGACCAACAGATTTGCACAGTCGAAATTCTAATTGGCTCTACGGCGCCCCCTAGACAAGGTCGTGTGGAGAGGAGTGCGGTGAGGAGCGAGGGCCCGTCCGACGCTGCTTGCAGCTTTAATTATTATTATTATTTTACCGCCAAATGAATTGCTTTTTTGAGGGCCTAAACATGCACCGATTCGCGTCAAAATCTGCACACACATCAGGACCGGTGAAAAATTTGATATTTTATAGGGTCTGTGTATGTGTGTCTCAAAATGGCTCCATAGCGCCCCCTGCAAAATTTTAAAAAGTGGTATTAGACTAACTGGAAGGACATTTGATCTACAGCTACAAAATTTGGCAGGCATATTCAGCACATCAGGAAAGACAAAAAAGTAAATCATAGCCATGCTCTAAACCCAACAGGAAGTGACATATCTTGCGTTTACTGTGAAAAATCTGTGATGAACTCCTCCTAGGGGGTAAGTCTTAGAGACCTGAAATTTGGTCTGTACATACAACAGACCTTCCTGATGAAAAGTTATAAAAGTCTTCTATGTCGGTCAAAGGGTGTGGCCATGGCAGCCCCCCCGAATTACTGATCCTTCGCCATGCAACAGGAAGTGCAGGTCTAACTCTCTGAACATGCTCCAATCTGAATGAAACTTTACATGTATGATGACAGACCTGAGCTGATGTCATCCATATGAAAATATTCACTCACAGTCATAGCGCCACCTTGTGGCAACAGGAGTTTTGCTTTTTTAATACTTTTATGTACTGTTGTCAACCCGTTGTCCAGATTCACCTCAGACCTGCTGACATAAGCCTGAACACATTGATGATGAATCACAGAGAAAATGGTGACGTGTGGTCAAAGGGCGTGTGTGTGGCGGCGTGGCGAATTTTGATGTTTCGCCATGAAAATTCAAGGGCCTATATCTCAGCTGAACAAGAACCTATCTGCTCCAAACTTCATATTCAGAATGTCATGTCCAGTCTGAAGACATCCACACTCAAAAATTTTGAAATAGTCATAGCGCCACCAACTGGCAACAGGATGTTTTGGAATTACATTTGCCCATCCCATTGCCCTAAACTTGCTCAAATAATTCTGAAAATTGTTGTGATGAGTCTTCACACCATGATCATGGCACAGTGTGAAGATTTTGGCATTTTACAAAACGCTGTTGCCGTGGCAACGTAAAGCTGATATGAAAAACAACTTGCCTTTGACAGCATAAGAATTATCAAAACATCACCAAAATTTGCACACACATCACCACCAGCGAAAGGAAGAAAACTGTATGCATCTCAGCACAGCACCTGCAATAGCGCCACCTACAGCATTTTTAACAAACAGCCCCCGCAGTACATTTAACCTACGTCCACAAAATCTTGGGGACATATAGAACACATCAGGACGCACAAAAAATCCTCTTGGTCCGAATGGTGCGAAGACCCTATTGGAATGCTAGAGATTATTATAATTATTATTAGGGTCCGAGCACCGAATGGTGCGAAGACCCTATTGTAATGCTAGAGATTATTATTATTATTATTATTATTATTATTATTATTATTATTATTATTATTATTATTATTATTTTACCGCCAAATGAATTGCTTTTTTGAGGGCCTAAACATGCACCGATTCGCGTCAAAATCTGCACACACATCAGGACCGGTGAAAAATTTGATATTTTATGGGGTCTGTGCATGTGTGTCCCAAAATGGCTCCATAGCGCCCCCTGCAAAATTTTAAAAAGTGGTATTAGACTAACTGGAAGGACATTTCATCTACAGCTACAAAATTTGGCAGGCATATTCAGCACATCAGGAAAGACAAAAAAGTCAATCATAGCCATGCTCTAAACCCAACAGGAAGTGACATATCTTGCGTTAACTGTGAAAAATCTGTGATGAACTCCTCCTCGGGGGTAAGTCTTAGAGACCTGAAATTTGGTCTGTACATATATCAGACCTTCCTGATGAAAAGTTATCAAAGTCTTCTATGTCGGTCAAAGGGTGTGGCCATGGCAGCCCCCCCGAATTACTGATCCTTCGCCATGCAACAGGAAGTGCTGGTCTAACTCTCTGAACATGCTCCAATCTGAATGAAACTTTACATGTAGGATCACAGACCTGAGCTGATGTCATCCATATGATAATATTCATTCACAGTCATAGCGCCACCTTGTGGCAACAGGATTTTTGCTTTTTTAATACTTTTATGTACTGTTGTCAACCCGTTGTCCAGATTCACCTCAGACCTTCTGACATAAGCCTGAACACATTGATGATGAATCACAGAGACAATGGTGACGTGTCATCGAAGGGCGTGTCTGTGGCACCGTGGCGAATTTTGATGTTTCGCCATGAAAATTCAAGGGTCTATATCTCAGCTGAACAAGAACCTATCTGCTCCAAACTTCATATCCAGAATGTCATGTCCAGTCTGAAGACATCCACACTAAAAAAATTTGAAATAGTCATAGCGCCACCAACTGGCAACAGGATGTTTTGGAATTACATTTGCCCATCCCATTGCCCTAAACTTGGTCAAATAATTCTGAGAATTGGTGTGATGAGTCTTCACGCCATGATCATGGCACAGTGTGAAGATTTTGGCATTTTATAAAACGCTGTTGCCGTGGCAACGCAAAGTTGATATGACAAACAACTTGCCTTTGACAGCATTATAATTATCCAAACATCACCAAAATTTGCACACACATCACCACCAGCGAAAGGAAGAAAACTGTATGCATCTCAGCACAGCATGTGCTATAGCGCCCCCTACAGCATTTTTAACAAACAGCCCCTGCAGTAAATTTAACCTACGTCCACAAAATCTGGGGGACATATAGAACACATCAGGACGCACAAAAAATCCTCTTGGAGCCATGCCCTAAACCCAACAGGAAGTCCACCATTTTGAATTAATTGGACAAATTTTGACGAATGTTGTTCACTTTTGAGAACTATCTCCTCCTAGGGGATAACTCGCGCAGACCTCAAATTTGACCAGTATATACACCAGGACATTATGATCAAAAGTTATAAAAATCTTCCTCCAATGTCAAAGGGCGTGGCCATAGCGACCCCCTGAAGTTTGATGCTTCGCCATGAAACATCAACTGCTGTGTAAATATCCTCTGCTTGCTCCAATCTGCCTCAAACTTTACATGTTTAATCACACTCCTGCCCTGACCACATCCATCTGCCAAAATACATTCACAGCATGTGGCATAGCGCCCCCTGCAGCATTTTAAAAAATTGCCCACTCATCAAATTTAACCTACGTCTACAAAATTTGGCATGCATATTTAGCACATCAGTGTGAACAAAAAAGTCTCTTGGAGCCATTCTCTAAACCCAACAGGAAGTCGGCCATTTGGATTTCAATGTGGGATTTTTGCTGTTTTTGGTCATTTTCAGAAATTAATTGCTCACAGACGATAACTCCAAAACATCTGAAATTGTGCCCATATATGGAACACATCTTCAGGTTGAAAATATGTGAAAATCGTATGCCAAACCCAAAGGGCGTGGCCATGGTGGCCGAATGAACTTTGATGCTTCGCCAGAAAGGAGGAAGTCTTGTTAAATCCCCTGTATGTGCTGCTATCTGCCTCAAACTTTAAATGTGTGATCAGGTTACAGCCCTGATGATTTCCATAGACCAATATACAGTCACAGTGATAGCGCCACCTGTTGGATGGACAGTAAGTGCTGCATAAACAGTCTGTAATAATCCAATCTGGCAGAAATTTGACCTGTGTGTTCAGAATCCAGCCCTGGTTGCATTCATGGGCCTAAATGCGCTCCCGGTCGCAGCATCGCCTGACGGACGTGCTTGGGTTCGCCGACCAGCAAGGGGTGCGAGGACCCGTTCATCGCTGCTTGCAGCTTTAATTAGGGCCCGAAGCACTACAGTGCGTAGGACCCTATTGTTCCTCTAGTGTTTGGCGGTTTGGCGGTTTGTTTGGCGGTTTGTTTGGCGGTTTGTTTGGCGGTTTGGCGGTTTGGCGGTTTCTTTTTCTTACGCCACTTTGAACCCCAATTTGACCCCCTAAACATGCTCAAAAACTCCCCAAATTTGGCACACACATCAGGACTGGTGAAAAATTTGATATTTTGGGGGAATTACACGTATGAATGGCAAAATGACTCAATAGCGCCACCTAGAAAATTGGGCTTTAGTGGAGTTAATACGGCTAGTTTCACGTAAACTCATGAAATTTGGTACACAGGTACAGTAGCCCGAGACAAAAACATTCCTGCTTTTAAAATTTTGAAAAAGGCTCAACAGCGCCCCCTAGAGCACGTAGTGTGCAGGCATTGGAATTTAACGAACTCCTCCTAGGATTTTTATCCGATCTTCACCAAATTCGCTGTGTGGCATCTAGACCCATCCAGGATGAAAAGTTATTAAAATCTTGTGGCTGCGTCACACGGTGTGGGCGTGGCATGGCGGCCATTTTGAACAAAAAGGTTAAGATTGTACAATGGAACACGTGCGCAGGCATTGGAATTTAACGAACTCCTCCTAGGATTTTTTTTCGATCTTCACCAAATTTGCTGTGTGGCATCTAAACCCCTCCAGGATGAAAAGTTATTAAAATCTTGTGGCTGCGTCACACGGTGTGGGCGTGGCATGGCGGCCATTTTGAACAAAATCGCCATGTGGAACGAAATTGGTTTTGGAGGTGAAGTGCTACATGTAAAATCACCAAATCCACACAAAACCTCATTAATCTCAAGACCTAATATTTAATATACAATTCAGGAATGGCCGTGGTCAAACGGCTCCACAGCGCCCCCTACAAATATTCAAATACTCATATAAAATCATTGCTTTATTCTACAAACATAAAATTTGGTACATACATATAGTATCCCAAGACCAACAGATTTGCACAGTCGAAATTCTAATCGGCTCTACGGTGCCCCCTAGACAAGGTCGTGTGGAGAGGAGTGCGGTGAGGAGCGAGGGCCCGTCTGACGCTGCTTGCAGCTTTAATTATTATTATTATTAGGGTCCGAGCACCGAATGGTGCGAAGACCCTATTGGAATGCTAGAGATTATTATTATTATTATTATTATTATTATTATTATTATTATTTTACCGCCAAATGAATTGCTTTTTTGAGGGCCTAAACATGCACCGATTCGCGTCAAAATCTGCACACACATCAGGACCGGTGAAAAATTTGATATTTTATTGGGTCTGTGTATGTGTGTCCCAAAATGGCTCCATAGCGCCCCCTGCAAAATTTTAAAAAGTGCTATTAGACTAACTGGAAGGACATTTCATCGACGGATACGAAATTTTGCAGACATGTTCAGCACATCAGGAAAGACATAAAAGTCAATCATAGCCATGCTCTAAACCCAACAGGAAGTGACATATCTTGCGTTAACTGTGAAAAATCTGTGATGAACTCCTCCTAGGGGGTAAGTCTTAGAGACCTGAAATTTGTTCTGTACATACAACCGACCTTCCTGATGAAAAGTTATCAAAGTCTTCTATGTCGGTCAAAGGGTGTGGCCATGGCAGCCCCCCCGAAATACTGATCCTTCGCCATGCCACAGGAAGTGCAGGTCTAACTCTCTGAACATGCTCCAATCTGAATGAAACTTTACATGTATGATCACAGACCTGCGCTGATGACATCCATATGATAATATTCACTCACAGTCATAGCGCCACCTTGTGGTAACAGGATTTTTGCTTTTTTAATACTTTTATGTACTGTTGTCAACCCGTTGTCCAGATTCACCTCAGACCTGCTGACATAAGCCTGAACACATTGATGATGAATCACAAAGAAAATGGTGACGTTTCATTTAAGGGCGTGTCTGTGGCGGCGTGGCGAATTTTGATGTTTCGCCATGAAATTTCAAGGGCCTATATCTCAGCTGAACAAGAACCTATCTGCTCCAAACTTCATATCCAGAATGTCATGTCCAGTCTTAAGACATCCACACTCAAAAATTTTGAAATAGTCATAGCGCCACCAACTGGCAACAGGACGTTTTGGAATTACATTTGCCCATCCCATTGCCCTAAACTTGGTCAAATAATTCTGGAAATTGGTGTGATGAGTCTTCACACCATGATCATGGCACAGTGTGAAGATTTTGCCATTTCATAAAACGCTGTTGCCGTGGCAACGCAAAGTTGATATGAAAAACAACTTGCCTTTGACAGCATTAGAATTATCAAAACATCACCAAAATTTGCACACACATCACCACCAGCTGAAGGAAGAAAACTGTATGCATCTCAGCACAACACGTGCTATAGCGCCCCCTACAGCATTTTTAACAAACAGCCCCCGCAGTACATTTAACCTACGTCCACAAAATTTGGGGGACATATAGAACACATCAGGACGCACAAAAAATCCTCTTGGAGCCACGCCCTAAACCCAACAGGAAGTCCGCCATTTTGAATTAATTGGACAAATTTGGACCAATGTTGTTCATTTTTGAGAACTATCTCCTCCTAGGGGATAACTCGCGCAGACCTCAAATTTGACCAGTATATACACCAGGAAATTATGTTCAAAAGTTATAAAAAGCTTCCTCCAATGTCAAAGGGTGTGCCCATAGCAACCCCCTGAAGTTTAATGCTTCGCCATGAAACATCAACTGCTGTGTAAATATCCTCTGCTTGCTCCAATCTGCCTCAAACTTTGCATGTTTAATCACACTCCTGCCCTGACCACATCCATGTGCCAAAATACATTCACAGCTTGTGGCATAGCGCCCCCTGCAGCATTTTAAAAAATTGCCCACTCATCAAATTTAACCTACGTCTACAAAATTTGGCATGCATATGTAACACATCAGTGTCAACAAAAAAGTCTCTTGGAGCCATTCTCTAAGCCCAACAGGAAGTCGGCCATTTTGATTTCAATGTCTGATTTTTGCTGTTTTTGCTCATTTTCAGAAATTAATTGCTCACAGACGATAACTCCAAAACATCTGAAATTGTGCCCATATATGGAACACATCTTCAGGTTGAAAATATGTGAAAATCATATGCCAAACCCAAAGGGCGTGGCCATGGCGGCCGACTGAACTTTGATGCTTCGCCAGAAAGGAGGAAGTCTTGTTAAATCCCCTTTATGTGCTGCTATCTGCCTCAAACTTTAAATGTGTGATCAGGTTACAGCCCTGATGATTTCCATACACCAATATACAGTCACAGTGATAGCGCCACCTGTTGGATGGACAGTAAGTGCTGCATAAACAGTCTGTAATAATCCAATCTTGCAGAAATTTGACCTGTGTGTTCAGAATCCAGCCCTGGCAGCATTCATGGGCCTAAATGCGCTCCCGGTCGCAGCATCGCCTGACGGATGTGCTTGGGGTCGCCAACCAGCAAGGGGTGCGAGGACCCGTTCATCGCTGCTTGCAGCTTTAATTATTATTATTATTTTACCGCCAAATGAATTGCTTTTTTGAGGGCCTAAACATGCACCGATTCGCGTCAAAATCTGCACACACATCAGGACCGGTGAAAAATTTGATATTTTATGGGGTCTGTGTATGTGTGTCCCAAAATGGCTCCATAGCGCCCCCTGCAAAATTTTAAAAAGTGGTATTAGACTAACTGGAAGGACATTTGATCTACAGCTACAAAATTTGGCAGGCATATTCAGCACATCAGGAAAGACAAAAAAGTCAATCATAGCCATGCTCTAAACCCAACAGAAAGTGACATATCTTGCGTTAACTGTGAAAAATCTGTGATGAACTCCTCCTAGGGGGTAAGTCTTAGAGACCTGAAATTTGGTCCGTACATACAACAGACCTTCCTGATGAAAAGTTATCAAAGTCTTCTATGTCGGTCAAAGGGTGTGGCCATGGCAGCCCCCCCGAATTACTGATCCTTCGCCATGCAACAGGAAGTGCTGGTCTAACTCTCTGAACATGCTCCAATCTGAATGAAACTTTACATGTAGGATCACAGACCTGAGCTGATGTCATCCATATGATAATATTCATTCACAGTCGTAGCGCCACCTTGTGGCAACAGGATTTTTGCTTTTTTAATACTTTTATGTACTGTTGTCAACCCGTTGTCCAGATTCACCTCAGACCTTCTGACATAAGCCTGAACACATTGATGATGAATCACAGAGACAATGGTGACGTGTCATCGAAGGGTGTGTCTGTGGCACCGTGGCGAATTTTGATGTTTCGCCATGAAAATTCAAGGGTCTATATCTCAGCTGAACAAGAACCTATCTGCTCCAAACTTCACATTCAGAATGTCATGTACAGTCTGAAGACATCCACACTAAAAAATTTTGAAATAGTCATAGCGCCACCAACTGGCAACAGGATGTTTTGGAATTACATTTGCCCATCCCATTGGCCTAAACTTGGTCAAATAATTCTGAAAATTGGTGTGATGAGTCTTCACACCATGATCATGGCACAGTGTGAAGACTTTGCCATTTCATGAAATGCTGTTGCCGTGGCAACGCAAAGTTGATATGAAAACAACCTGCCTTTGACAGCATTAGAATTATCAAAACATCACCAAAATTTGCACACACATCACCACCAGCTGAAGGAAGAAAACTGTATGCATCTCAGCACAGCACGTGTTATAGCGCCCCCTACAGCATTTTTAACAAACAGCCCCTGCAGTACATTTAACCTACGTCCACAAAATTTGGGGGACATATAGAACACATCAGGACGCACAAAAAATCCTCTTGGAGCCACGCCCTAAACCCAACAGGAAGTCCGGCATTTTGAATTAATTGGACAAATTTGGACGAATGTTGTTCATTTTTGAGAACTATCTCCTCCTAGGGGATAACTCGCGCAGACCTCAAATTTGACCAGTATATACACCAGGACATTATGATCAAAAGTTATAAAAAGATTCTTTCAAGGTCAAAGGGTGTGGCCATAGCGACCCCCTGAAGTTTTATGCTTCGCCATGAAACATCAACTGCTGTGTAAATATCCTCTGCTTGCTCCAATCTGCCTCAAACTTTGCATGTTTAATCACACTCCTGCCCTGACAACATCCATGTGCCAAAATACATTCACATCATGTGGCATAGCGCCCCCTGCAGCATTTTAAAAAATGGCCCGCTCATCATATTTAACCAACGTCTACAAAATTTGGCATGCATATGTAGCACATCAGTGTGAACAAAAAAGTCTCTTGGAGCCATTCTCTAAACCCAACAGGAAGTCGGCCATTTTGATTTCAATGTTGGACTTTTGCTGTTTTTGCTCATTTTCAGAAATTAATTGCTCACAGACAGGAAATCCAAAACATCTGAAATTGCCACAATACATAGAACACATCTTCAGGTTGAAAATATGTGAAAATGGTATGCCAAACCCAAAGGGCGTGGCCATGGCGTCCGACTGAACTTTGATGCTTCGCCAGGAAGGAGGAAGTCTTGTTAAATCCCCTGTATGTGCTGCTATCTGCCTCAAACTTTAAATGTGTGATCAGGTTACAGCCCTGATGATTTCCATAGACCAATATACAGTCGCAGTGATAGTGCCACCTGTTGGATGGACAGTAAGTGCTGCATAAACAGTCTGTAATAATCCAATCTGGCAGAAATTTGACCTGTGTGTTCAGAATCCAGCCCTGGTTGCCTTCATGGGCCTAAATGCGCTCCCGGTCGCAGCATCGCCTGACGGACGTGCTTGGGGTCGCCGACAAGCAAGGGGTGCGAGGACCCGTTCATCGCTGCTTGCAGCTTTAATTATTATTATTTTACCGCCAAATGAATTGCTTTTTTGAGGGCCTAAACATGCACCGATTCGCGTCAAAATCTGCACACACATCAGGACCGGTGAAAAATTTGATATTTTATTGGGTCTGTGCATGAGTGTCCCAAAATGGCTCCATAGCGCCCCCTGCAAAATTTTAAAAAGTGGTATTAGACTAACTGGAAGGACATTTCATCTACAGCTACAAAATTTGGCAGGCATATTCAGCACATCAGGAAAGACAAAAAAGTCAATCATAGCCATGCTCTAAACCCAACAGGAAGTGACATATCTTGCGTTAACTGTGAAAAATCTGTGATGAACTCCTCCTAGGGGGTAAGTCTTAGAGACCTGAAATTTGGTCCGTACATACAACCGACCTTCCTGATGAAAAGTTATAAAAGTCTTCTATGTCGGTCAAAGGGTGTGGCCATGGCAGCCCCCCGAATTACTGATCCTTTGCCATGCAACAGGAAGTGCAGGTCTAACTCTCTGAACATGCTCCAATCTGAATGAAACTTTACATGTAGGATCACAGACCTGAGCTGATGTCATACATATGATAATATTCACTCACAGTCATAGCGCCACCTTGTGGCAACAGGAGTTTTGCTTTTTTTAATACTTTTATGTACTGTTGTCAACCCGTTGTCCAGATTCACCTCAGACCTTCTGACATAAGCCTGAACACATTGATGATGAATCACAGAGATGTGAAGATTTTGGCATTTTATAAAACGCTGTTGCCGTGGCAACGCAAAGTTGATATGAAAAACAACTTGCCTTTGACAGCATAAGAATTATCAAAACATCACCAAAATTTGCACACACATCACCAGCAGCGAAAGGAAGAAAACTGTATGCATCACAGCACAGCACGTGCTATAGCGCCCCCTACAGCATTTTTAACAAACAGCCCCTGCAGTACGTTTAACCTACGTCCACAAAATTTGGGGGACATATAGAACACATCAGGAAGCACAAAAAATCCTCTTGGAGCCATGCCCTAAACCCAACAGGAAGTCCGCCATGTTCAATTAATTGGACAAATTTTGACGAATGTTGTTCATTTTTGAGAACTATCTCCTCCTAGGGGATAACTCGCACAGACCTCAAATTTGACCAGTATATACACCAGGACATTATGATCAAAAGTTATAAAAAGCTTCCTCCACTGTCAAAGGGTGTGTCTGTGGCGGCGTGGCGAACTTCGATGTCTCGCCATGACTACTAAAGTGTTTATATCTCAGCTGTACATGATCCGATCTGGCCCAAATTTCATGTGCTGGACAACAGTCCACTTCTGAACACATCCACATTTTAAAATTTAGTCATAGTCATAGCGTCACCTAGTGGTAAAAGGATTCTCTCTATCGAGGACATTTGTCCTTACCACTGCTCCATATTTTGTGATATCATCCTGAAATTTGTCCAGTATATACAACAGGCCTTAAAGATGAGAAGTTATCAAAATCTTCCACAAAAGTCAAAGGATGTGCGCGTGGTGGCCCTCTCACCTTTATGTACTTTTACCATTGTACAGCAGCTCTGGATTAAATCCAGATAAATGGTGCAACGATGACACCTACTCTTCAAATCGTATAAATGCAGGTCTGTGTCATTGTAGAAAAATCCCTCTGTTTCAATACATTTTAATGTATTATTATTTGGTGGACCGTATTCAACTGAAATTTGGTGACATAAGCCTCAAGACGTTGATGATGATTCATGGAGAAAACTGTGACTGTGGTGGCGTGGCGAACTTGATGTCTCGTCATGACTACTAAAATGTTTATATCTCAGCTGTACATGATCCAATCTATCTCAAATATTATATTCTGGACAAGAGTCCACTTCTGAACACATCCACATTTTAAAATTTAGTCATAGTCATAGCACCACCGATTGGTAACAGGAACTTAAAGACAGTATATTTGCAGGTATCATTGCTTCAAACTTTGCAATATATGCAATATATATATAAAGCTGACGTGCAAAAGCTCATGTCTCTCCCAAAACCTTTCACTCATGTTTTAAAACTAAATTTGTTTCTCATATAAATAGTCAGTGCCACCAAAAATGCACTGACTATTCTCAATTGCTTTGGCTCATTTCTTGAAACAGATCAGACGTTCTCAACACTCTTGGTGCTTTTGCCAAAATAACCTGGATGGTTCAGCACAACACCATGGTTCACCTGCAAAAGCTCATATCTCTCCCAAAACAGTTCACACGGCTGGTCAAAACTAAATTCTATTCTCATATAAATAGTCAGTGCCACCAAAATTCATTGTCCCTTTGGCATTGTGTGAGCACTCTTATAAATGTCTATTCATATAATGGTTTGTGTCATTTGAAAACAAAATAGCATTTTGAGAAGTAATAACATCATTTTGAATGTAAAGTTTCAATTGAAGGAGAATTGAGGGCTTTTGCTCATTGTGTGTGTGTGTTTTCTGATTTGTATGCAGAGTTCTGAAATATGAGGCATGCTTTCAGAAAATGTGTGTAAACAATCGAGAAAACTGTATTGACACACATAAAGTAACTTTCATACATCAGAGTAAAAAGAAAATCTATACAGCATAACATACTGTAATACTACAAGCACATAAACAAAAAACAAGGAACATTATATGGAGCCTACAGTGCTGTAAATAAAGCTGTCCTCACCGTCCCTCTCCTGGCCACCGTATGTTCATGACTAATCCTGACAACTGAACAGACTATTGTGCATGTGATGACTTACACAATGAAATGATGCTGACATGTTTTGGAGTGAACGACCATTAGACTGAGAAGTCAACAATCAGTTTAGATCAACAAGATCTATTCACTTGGATATTGTGCTAAATGAAGGCTACCTGTACTGAATCATTTGCAAAGATGTACTGAGACATCGAGACAATTACTAAGATGTTTGCAATTTGATGAAATGAAGTAGAAATTCCAGTCTGTTGTGAACAATTGCCAAGTAGTTTGGAGGTTTGTCCATGTTGTTTTGAGAATGTAATTTCAGTTTCGAGAAATGAGCCAAACCTATGGAGAAAAACTGTACAAACAACGATATATCAAATATGTATTTCAACTAGTTTAATTATACATTCGTCAATATTCATATCATCACAGATTGTAGCTAGAAAAGCACCCAGAGAGCACAGACCTCCGCCAAGCAACTCCAGTCCACCCCAACACAATCTCCCAACGACAAAGTATACTTAAAAAACACTCAACATCTTTGTGCTATATATGTGCTATATATGTGCTCTGTCCTACCACAAGGTGGCACTGCAGGGCTTTCTAACACTCCCAATGTTAAAAATCTTTTAAAAAATTCCCAGATCCAGATAGTGATCTGGATCACTCCCAAAACTCAATCATTTGTTCCTTGTCCCATTTCACAGGGGCTGAGGGGGGCAACTCCCACTTCATTTCATGTGCAGTCAATATGACCGCCTATGGCCGGAAGAGGTACAAATGATTATGTCTTCTTTGTCTTTTTTTTAAATCATGGAAAAAAATTAGTTTTTAAACTAGTTTAAATATGTCCAAGGTACATGGTGGCGTGTCACTGCCATTTATAAATATAAATCTTGCATCCAACACTGAGCTATTAGAATGATTCACAGATTCATGTTTTTAATTTAAATGTGCATGGTTATTTGGCTGACATGTACTTGTGATATGTATAATAACAATAAATTATTATTACTATTGCTACTGCTTATGCCAGCAGTGTTCAATATTTTCAGGCCAACAACCCCCAAACTGATGGATAGATGGAGCAGGGATCTCCTACGATACACCTTATATAATATTGTTTAACCCCTTAACGCCTGAATTTATATACAAGTATATTAAAAAATTTGTTTTGTGTTTTTGCCTTTATGTAGGTGTCACATGAGGGTTGAGATTGTTAATTTCATTATAGCACAAAAAATAAATAGAAATTTGGGTATGTTGCAAATTTGCAACAACAGGCATAATGGTCAATAATAGCACCCCAATAATACAGTAATATAACAATAATAAAACAGATTTTTTAAATTGATAACAGAACAGAAAAAAATAGAAGAGATAACATCTCACTCACTGATTTTTAAATTAATAACACAACAGATAATAGTCAATGAGAAATGAGTTTGACACCACTGATGTTCATGTTGCCCGAGAAAGTTTGTGATACAATCCTTGAAATTGGTCAGCTAAGTCTGAGCACCTTGAAATTTCTGCCACATCCCGACATGCACCACACCTGGACGTGCGCCATGTCCCGACACGCGTGGGTGTGCGAGGACCCGTTCAACGCTGCTTGCAGCTTTAATTATTAGGGTCCGAGCACCGAATGGTGCGAAGACCCTATTGTAATGCTAGAGATTATTATTATTATTATTATTAGGGTCCGAGCACCGAATGGTGCGAAGACCCTATTGGAATGCTAGAGATTATTAGGGTCCGAGCACCGAATGGTGCGAAGACCCTATTGGAATGCTAGAGATTATTATTAGGGTCCGAGCACCGAATGGTGCGAAGACCCTATTGTAATGCTAGAGATTATTATTATTATTATTATTAGGGTCCGAGCACCGAATGGTGCGAAGACCCTATTGGAATGCTAGAGATTATTATTATTATTATTATTATTATTATTATTTTACCGCCAAATGAATTGCTTTTTTGAGGGCTTAAACATGCACCGATTCGCGTCAAAATCTGCACACACATCAGGACCGGTGAAAAATTTGATATTTTATAGGGTCTGTGTATGTGTGTCCCAAAATGGCTCCATAGCGCCCCCTGCAAAATTTTAAAAAGTGGCATTAGACTAACTGGAAGGACATTTGATCTACAGCTACAAAATTTGGCAGGCATATTGAGCACATCAGGAAAGACAAAAAAGTCAATCATAGCCATGCTCTAAACCCAACAGGAAGTGACATATCTTGTGTTAACTGTGAAAAATCTGTGATGAACTCCTCCTCGGGGGTAAGTCTTAGAGACCTGAAATTTGGTCCGTACATATATCAGACCTTCCTGATGAAAAGTTATCAAAGTCTTCTATGTCGGTCAAAGGGTGTGGCCATGGCAGCCCCCCCGAATTACTGATCCTTCGCCATGCAACAGGAAGTGCAGGTCTAACTCTCTGAACATGCTCCAATCTGAATGAAACTTTACATGTAGGATCACAGACCTGAGCTGATGTCATCCATATGATAATATTCACTCACAGTCATAGCGCCACCTTGTGGCAACAGGATTTTTGCTTTTTTAATACTTTTATGTACTGTTGTCAACCCGTTGTCCAGATTCACCTCAGACCTGCTGACATAAGCATGAACACATTGATGATGAATCACAGAGACAATGGTGACGTGTCATCGAAGGGCGTGTCTGTGGCACCGTGGCGAATTTTGATGTTTCGCCATGAAAATTCAAGGGTCTATATCTCAGCTGAACAAGAACCTATCTGCTCCAAACTTCACATTCAGAATGTCATGTACAGTCTGAAGACATCCACACTAAAAAATTTTGAAATAGTCATAGCGCCACCAACTGGCAACAGGATGTTTTGGAATTACATTTGCCCATCCCATTGGCCTAAACTTGGTCAAATAATTCTGAAAATTGGTGTGATGAGTCTTCACACCATGATCATGGCACAGTGTGAAGACTTTGCCATTTCATGACATGCTGTTGCCGTGGCAACGCAAAGTTGATATGAAAACAACCTGCCTTTGACAGCATTAGAATTATCAAAACATCACCAAAATTTGCACACACATCACCACCAGCTGAAGGAAGAAAACCTTATGCATCTCAGCACAGCACGTGCTATAGCGCCCCCTACAGCATTTTTAACAAACAGCCCCCGTGGTACATTTAACCTACGTCCACAAAAGTTGGGGGACATATAGAACACATCAGGACGCACAAAAAATCCTCTTGGAGCCATGCCCTAAACCCAACAGGAAGTCCGCCATTTTGAATTAATTGGACAAATTTGGACGAATGTTGTTCATTTTTGAGAACTATCTCCTCCTAGGGGATAAGTCATGCAGACCTCAAATTTTACCAGTATATACACCAGGACATTATGATCAAAAGTTATAAAAAGCTTCCTCCAGTGTCAAAGGGCGTGGCCATAGCGACCCCCTGAAGTTTGATCTTTCGCCATGAAATATCAACTGCTGTGTAAATATCTTCTGCTTGCTCCAATCTGCCTCAAACTTTGCATGTTTAATCACACTCCTGCCCTGACCACATCCATGTGCCAAAATACATTCACAGCTTGTGGCATAGCGCCCCCTGCAGCATTTTAAAAAATTGCCCACTCATCAAATTTAACCTACGTCTACAAAATTTGGCATGCATATTTAGCACATCAGTGTGAACAAAAAAGTCTCTTGGAGCCATTCTCTAAACCCAACAGGAAGTCGGCCATTTTGATTTCAATGTTGGACTTTTGCTGTTTTTGCTCATTTTCAGAAATTAATTGCTCACAGACAGGAAATCCAAAACATCTGAAATTGCCACAATACATAGAACACATCTTCAGGTTGAAAATATGTGAAAATGGTATGCCAAACCCAAAGGGCGTGGCCATGGCGCCCGACTGAACTTTGATGCTTCGCCAGAAAGGAGGAAGTCTTGTTAAATCCCCTGTATGTGCTGCTATCTGCCTCAAACTTTAAATGTGTGATCAGGTTACAGCCCTGATGATTTCCATAGACCAAGATATAGTCACAGTGATAGCGCCACCTGTTGGATGGACAGTAAGTGCTGCATAAACAGTCTGTAATAATCCAATCTGGCAGAAATTTGACCTGTGTGTTCAGAATCCAGCCCTGGTTGCATTCATGGGCCTAAATGCGATCCCGGTCGCAGCATCGCCTGACGGACGTGCTTGGGGTCGCCGACCAGCAAGGGGTGCGAGGACCCGTTCATCGCTGCTTGCAGCTTTAATTATTATTATTATTTTACCGCCAAATGAATTGCTTTTTTGAGGGCCTAAACATGCACCAATTTGCGTCAAAATCTGCACACACATCAGGACCGGTGAAAAATTTGATATTTTATAGGGTCTGTGTATGTGTGTCCCAAAATGGCTCCATAGCGCCCCCTGCAAAATTTTAAAAAGTGCTATTAGACTAACTGGAAGGACATTTCATCGACGGATACAAAATTTGGCAGGCATGTTCAGCACATCAGGAAAGACATAAAAGTCAATCATAGCCATGCTCTAAACCCAACAGGAAGTGACATATCTTGCGTTAACTGTGAAAAATCTGTGATGAACTCCTCCTAGGGGGTAAGTCTTAGAGACCTGAAATTTGTTCTGTACATACAACCGACCTTCCTGATGAAAAGTTATAAAAATCTTCTATGTCGGTCAAAGGGTGTGGCCATGGCAGCCCCCCCGAAATACTGATCCTTCGCCATGCCACAGGAAGTGCAGGTCTAACTCTCTGAACATGCTCCAATCTGAATGAAACTTTACATGTATGATCACAGACCTGCGCTGATGACATCCATATGATAATATTCACTCACAGTCATAGCGCCACCTTGTGGCAACAGGATTTTTGCTTTTTTAATACTTTTATGTACTGTTGTCAACCCGTTGTCCAGATTCACCTCAGACCTGCTGACATAAGCCTGAACACATTGATGATGAATCACAAAGAAAATGGTGACGTTTCATCTAAGGGCGTGTCTGTGGCGGCGTGGCGAATTTTGATGTTTCGCCATGAAATTTCAAGGGCCTATATCTCAGCTGAACAAGAACCTATCAGCTCCAAACTTCATATCCAGAATGTCATGTACAGTCTGAAGACATCCACACTCAAAAATTTTGAAATAGTTATAGCGCCACCAACTGGCAACAGGACGTTTTGGAATTACATTTGCCCATCCCATTGCCCTAAACTTGGTCAAATAATTGTGGAAATTGGTGTGATGAGTCTTCACACCATGATCATGGCACAGTGTGAAGATATTGCCATTTCATAAAACGCTGTTGCCGTGGCAACGCAAAGTTGATATGAAAAACAACTTGCCTTTGACAGCATTAGAATTATCAAAACATCACCAAAATTTGCACACACATCACCACCAGCTGAAGGAAGAAAACCTTATGCATCTCAGCACAGCACGTGCTATAGCGCCCCCTACAGCATTTTTAACAAACAGCCCCCGTGGTACATTTAACCTACGTCCACAAAAGTTGGGGGACATATAGAACACATCAGGACGCACAAAAAATCCTCTTGGAGCCATGCCCTAAACCCAACAGGAAGTCCGCCATTTTGAATTAATTGGACAAATTTGGACGAATGTTGTTCATTTTTGAGAACTATCTCCTCCTAGGGGATAAGTCATGCAGACCTCAAATTTTACCAGTATATACACCAGGACATTATGATCAAAAGTTATAAAAAGCTTCCTCCAGTGTCAAAGGGCGTGGCCATAGCGACCCCCTGAAGTTTGATCTTTCGCCATGAAATATCAACTGCTGTGTAAATATCTTCTGCTTGCTCCAATCTGCCTCAAACTTTGCATGTTTAATCACACTCCTGCCCTGACCACATCCATGTGCCAAAATACATTCACAGCTTGTGGCATAGCGCCCCCTGCAGCATTTTAAAAAATGGCCCACTCATCAAATTTAACCTACGTCTACAAAATTTGGCATGCATATGTAACACATCAGTGTGAACAAAAAAGTCTCTTGGAGCCATTCTCTAAGCCCAACAGGAAGTCGGCAATTTTGATTTCAATGTCGGATTTTTGCTGTTTTTGCTCATTTTCAGAAATTAATTGCTCACAGACGATAACTCCAAAACATCTGAAATTGTGCCAATATATGGAACACATCTTCAGGTTGAAAATATGTGAAAATCATATGCCAAACCCAAAGGGCGTGGCCATGGCGGCCGACTGAACTTTGATGCTTCGCCAGGAAGGAGGAAGTCTTGTTAAATCCCCTGTATGTGCTGCTATCTGCCTCAAACTTTAAATGTGTGATCAGGTTACAGCCCTGATGATTTCCATAGACCAATATACAGTCACAGTGACAGCACCACCTGTTGGATGGACAGTAAGTGCTGCATAAACAGTCTGTAATAATCCAATCTGCCAGAAATTTGACCTGTGTGTTCAGAATCCAGCCCTGGTTGCATTATTGGGCCTAAATGCGCTCCCGGTCGCAGCATCGCCTGACGGACGTGCTTGGGGTCGCCGACCAGCAAGGGGTGCGAGGACCCGTTCATCGCTGCTTGCAGCTTTAATTATTATTATTATTTTACCGCCAAATGAATTGCTTTTTTGAGGGCCTAAACATGCACCGATTCGCGTGAAAATCTGCACACACATCAGGACCGGTGAAAAATTTGATATTTTATAGGGTCTGTGTATGTGTGTCCCAAAATGGCTCCATAGCGCCCCCTGCAAAATTTTAAAAAGTGGTATTAGACTAACTGGAAGGACATTTCATCTACAGCTAAAAAATTTGGCAGGCATATTCAGCACATCAGGAAAGACAAAAAAGTCAATCATAGCCACGCCCTAAACCCAACAGGAAGTGACATATCTGGCGTTAACTGTGAAAAATCTGTGATGAACTCCTCCTAGGGGGTAAGTCTTAGAGACCTGAAATTTGGTCCGTACATACAGTAGACCTTCCTGATGAAAAGTTATCAAAGTCTTCTATGTGAGTCAAAGAGTGTGGCCATGGCAGCCCCCCGAAATACTGATCCTTCGCCATGCAACAGGAAGTGCTGGTCTAACTCTCTGAACATGCTCCAATCTGAATGAAACTTTACAGGTATGATCACAGACCTGAGCTGATGACATCCATATGATAATATTCACTCACAGTCATAGCGCCACCTTGTGGCAACAGGACTTTTGCTTTTGTAATACTTTTATGTACTGTTGTCAACCCGTTGTCCAGATTCACCTCAGACCTGTTGACATAAGCCTGAACACACTGATGATGAATCACAGAGAAAATGGTGACGTGTCATCAAAGGGCGTGTCTGTGGGGGCGTGGCGAATTTTGATGTTTCGCCATGAAAATTCAAGGGCCTATATCTCAGCTGAACAAGAACCTATCTGCTCCAAACTTCATATCCAGAATGTCATGTACAGTCTGAAGACATCCACACTCAAAAATTTTGAAATAGTCATAGCGCCACCAACTGGCAACAGGACGTTTTGGAAATACATTTGCCCATCCCATTGCCCTAAACTTGGTCAAATAATTCTCAAAATTGGTGTGATGAGTCTTCACACCATGATCATGGCACAGTGTGAAGATTTTGGCATTTTATAAAATGCTGTTGCCGTGGCAGCGAAAGTTGATATGAAAAACAACTTGCCTTTGACAGCATAAGAATTATCAAAACATCACCAAAATTTACACACACATCACCACCAGCGAAAGGAAGAAAACTGTATGCATCTCAGCACAGCACGTGCTATAGCGCCCCCTACAGCATTTTTAACAAACAGCCCCTGCAGTACGTTTAACCTATGTCCACAAAATTTGGGGGACATATAGAACACATCAGGACGCACAAAAAATCCTCTTGGAGCCATGCCCTAAACCCAACAGGAAGTCCGCCATGTTCAATTAATTGGACAAATTTTGACGAATGTTGTTCATTTTTGAGAACTATCTCCTCCTAGGGGATAACTCATGCAGACCTCAAATTTGACCCGTATATACACCAGGACATTATGATCAAAAGTTATAAAAAGCTTCCTCCAGTGTCAAAGGGCGTGGCCATAGCGACCCCCTGAAGTTTGATCTTTCGCCATGAAATATCAACTGCTGTGTAAATATCTTCTGCTTGCTCCAATCTGCCTCAAACTTTACATGTTTAATCACACTCCTGCCCTGACTACATCCATGTGCCAACATACATTCACAGCATGTGGCATAGCGCCCCCTGCAGCATTTTAAAAAATGGCCCCTCTGGACACCTTCATGTACAAAAATGTGCACGCACCAAAGCTGCTATTAAATCATCATACATTCACATTTTTTCCTGATTTTTTTTTGCATAAATCACTTAAACAACTTCAGACCTTTTTCAAAACTACCAAACATTTACTCTTTTTCAGGATTTTAACCCTTTAAATGCCAGTTAATTGATACGAAATATTTCATTTTTAGAGGAAAAAAACACAAAAAGGTCAATTTTTTTAATATAATAAACAGTAGTGAGATGGGGCTTTGGTGGTTATTACAGTCTTGGATATGTCAAAGATTACCAACAAAATTGATTTGATTGCATGAGTATTTTTTATGTAGTGTAGTGTAGTGTCCCATTGATTCTATTCAAACCACATATTTTAATCTCTCTGCCACTGCAGTATAAAACCATGAATTCTGTGATTTCAGCATTTCATTTTGAAGAAAAGTCGTAATATTTGACATTTTTCCTGTTTTCCAGCTAATTCAACCATTTTCCTCACTGTAGGCCGATGCATGAAATTCTTGTATTTTTACCACTGATTTTAATGGGAGTCATCTGACCACCAGGGAGCCCCAGGAGGTGTGTGTGTGTGTGCATGCGTTCGTGTGTGCCTGTGAGTGTGTGTGTGTTTTGCTCAGAGACAGTAACTAAAAAACACCTGAATTTGGGACAATATATACATCACACCTTCAGGTTGAAAATATGTGCAAATCATACACAAAATTCAAATGGCGTGGCCATGGTAGTTGACTGACTTGTGTCTATCCTATGCAGTCTCCAAATCTTTTCAAACTGTACATTTTTTATCACAGTCCGGTTCTGATTACATGTGTATCTCAGCGTTCACTCACAATCATATTTCCACCTATTGGAGAGGAAATGAAATGCTACACCTTGATGTATTATTGTTAGTTAATTGCACATATTAAAGTATATTGTTTTTCATCCTATTTACAGTAGTTTCAAGTTATTTCTGTATCTTTATATGAGTGCACATTTTGTTTTTACCTTGAGAAACTTGTTACTGGTATGTTTTATGGTCTTTCCATTGCCTAGCAGTAGCCGTAAGCCTATTAAACTGACTTAAATTTTCTTTTTTTTATTGAGTGTCAGTATGTTTCAGCTTTTGCACACTTGCTTCATCATTTCTTATGTTCTGTGATAGTGATTTGGCTGTAGTGGTTTGTTAAAGTGAATGAGAGTTTGGAAAGCTAATAACACATTATAGCAGCATGTGTGCCATGTGTGTGCCAACATAATTAGCAGGACACTGCAGGGAATCGAACCCCATCCCAGTACACCAGGAGTACCATTACCAGTGCCTTTTGCTTTTGGACACTACATGGAAAGTAAAGCAAAACCTGCATTACAACAGCATGAGAGGTTACAGTTGATATTACTGATGAATTGTGCAGTATTACATGAAACACATGTATTTCATGACATTTTATGTCTTTATGACATAGTAGACATATAGAATTTGCTATGTTATATGTAAGTGCTGTTGTTAATAAGCAATGTAAGGTTTCTGTCCATTTTTATGTTGTTGTAATGCAGGAAAAAAACATCTTTCCTATAAATATTTTAAATATATTTATTGTAAGAAAAATATACATTTACAGTACAAATGCTAAAAGTAGAAAACAGCTGTCAGTCAATGTTTATTGCATGTGTTGCTAAGTGTTGCCATTACAACATTACATATTTTAATAAAGTAGGATGCATTTCTTTTCCAATAATAGTTATCTTAAGTTTGATCAAACCAATACTGAAATTGCTAACTCTTCAGATATGCCTTTTGTGTTTGCAATACAGGACTACACAAAAAGCAAAATTCCATCTATTATGAGTTATTATATTAACAGTTATACCACCAAAGCTGAAACAACAAATTGTTTATATGTCCCCTGCAAAGATTGTGCCTGCATGTTTTAGCACTATGGTAAAACACAGTTTGATGTTACTTGGCCTTGTCTTTAAAACAACAAACCACACCCTCGTGGTCACTAAAGTATGTAGGCCACACAACTGACTCCACTTCATAATGTGATGTTTTAACATACACATGGTCAATTAATGTGCCTCTTTCTGTTGTGGGCTGTGTAACAACTTGCATATATCCTTTATCTGCTACAAAAGAACAGATGCTTGATGACTTCAAAATGTCATCATTAAAGTCTCCCATGACAGCAATGGTGTTACTTAGTGGATCTAGCCAATCAAGTAACTTACCAAGATGCTCCTTAAATAAAGACATGGGATAAGATGGTGGGCGATAAATGATCGCTATCAGTAGGTCATATGTAACATAGTTGTAGACCAAGCATTCCAGATTCATGTCTGGCACTTGAATGACATCATATGCAGCATTGTCTACACTATAAACACCTACTCCACCATGTCGTTGGGCTTTTAATGCTACAAGTGCTGGGTGCTTACTATTATATGCTACACATCGAGGATAGTTATTGAAAGTGTAACCATCAATGTTAACACTATCAAATGAAGAGCCAGAAGGCAGCCATGTTTCTGTAACAGCAATGCAGTTAAGCTGCAAATGCTTTGTGCACAAAACCAAATCTCTGACATGTGCAGTCAGATTCTGGACATTCATCAAAAACACAGAAAAACATGCTGTACTTATTTCATGTCTTCTGTCCCCAGTCAAAAACGGTGGCATATTTTGAATGGCATCCTTTATACCTGCTCTACATTGGTTCCTTTTTTCATCAAAATCTTGAATTATCAAACCAGACAAACTACGAACACGGCTTAATGCCACATAAGCCTGTCCTGCTGCAAATACTTTTTTCAAACAGACCACAGCACTGTCAACAGTAAGGCCTTGCACCTTATGGACTGTACAAGCCCAGGCAAGTTTCAATGGAAATTGCCGGCGCATTCCACCTTTACCTGTAGCCCGTTCTTCCTCTGGTTCAATAGGAGTTGAACCCAGTAAATCTGCTGACACACTTCCAATCTGTTTCCTCCTTTGTGCACCAATGCCATCGTCATCAAACTTGACATACACCTTCAGAGGAAACTTCTTGGTGACACAGTCCACTATGTGTGTTACTGTACCACACACACCATTGACAAGGCCATCAGTAACATCAACATTTTTACACAGCATCACCCGGGCATCTTTACCAAGAAACAGCACCTGCTCCAAACATGTGTTTGACGCTTTGGCATGATGTCCATCCAACAACTCCAGTTTCCCTGTTTTCTTGTTGTTAACATAGTCTTGGGCCTGAATTTCAACATGCTCTGGACATGTTTTCAGTAATTGCACTAAGTTATGCTCATTTACTTGTCTGTTGGTGGGGAAAATGTGTAAAGCTGAGCTGACTTCACCACTTTCACAATTTTTCAATGTCTTTATATCACTATGTAACATAGCAGTTCCTTTTACACGAGTTCTAACCCTGTTCAACATATCAGAAAACATAACATCTTTTTGTCGAACTACAGTTTTCAACTCAGCAACCTTAAACAGCCCAGACCACAGGTTGACACTACCATCATCAATGTACAGTGGTTTTCCTTTAACAGGGGGCAGCTGATAAAAATCTCCTACAGCCACAACACTGACATTCCCAAAAGGGGAAAAGTCACCGCTTTGTTTGATCTGCCTTAATCTGCCATGGATATAGACCAACAGTTTATGATCTACCATGGAGATTTCATCAATAATCAGTAATTGCAGATCACAATATTTGGCACGGAGAGTATTAAGCTTCTCCTCACCTAAAGGTGTGTACGGTAAACGTACATCTTTGCCAATAGAAAGCGTGTTGTGGATAGTTGCTGCACGCAAATTGTATGCAGCAATCCCCGTAGGAGCAGTCAACATAACACAAGTGTTGTCAGGATGACGACACATTGTTGACAACAATCTCATGGCCTCATATTGCATAGCCTTGATTAAATGAGATTTTCCCACACCAGCTCCTCCAGTCAGAAACAAGAAAAGTGGATCTGGGTTTTTTCCTGCTATCTTTTCTAAACACCACTGACGTATCTTATAAAAAATAGCCAGCTGCATCTCATTTAGGGATCTAATCAAATTCAAGCCATCATTTCTGCACATGATGTTGTTTCGCTTTTCCAAATGAGCTATGTCTTTGCCAATTACTGCCAGGTCGGGAATATTTTCAACATGCTCTTCCACTGTCTGTATGTTGGCTCGACGCTCCTCTTCACACTCAAGCCGCTCTAACTCTTGTTCTGGACACAACTGGCACCAGGCATCTTCATCAATATTATTAACATCTACAGCATTTTCTATATTTTCTAATTCCTCTGCTTCTATTTCAAACTGACTTCTATTGGCATCCACAACAGACTTGACTGAATGTGTGGATCCATCACTAAACGTCACAACACCGTTGTTGTAAAACTGTGCAAAAGTTTCACAATGGGGAGGTTTTAGCTGTGCATCAACACGGTATGGCAAAAAGAGCTGCAGACTACTTTGATAAAATGCTTCTGGCGTCTTTGTTTCAGAAAACCGCGCATAGCGTACAACTGCTGGTTGTGTACGCGTCCTTTTGGTCACAAAACCACATTTATTTTGTAATGTGACCCGCCTCTGGCATTTTTCATTTTTACTCAGAATACGATATTCTGATGCAAATTTTGCCATACACATGTCACTAAATGTGCTGTCATCTGGCCTATTCTTGTACCTGTCCACAATGTTGGACATCCACATCTGTTCACTTGTTAAATCTTCTGATGAGGCCTTTTGTTTTAACACATTTAAAGGCAAACTCATCCTAACTATGTTGTCACCTGTTGGAACAAAAACTACTTTTCGTGAACATTCTTTTAAATGCATACTGCTAGTTAACCTATAAACAGCTTCCTGTGCACAAACATCACGATTATGTAGATAAACACTACCAAGGTTTTTCAAAGCTTCTCGGGCACTAATATTTTTGTCCTTAGCTGCCTCCCTCTGAGCATTCCCTAACAACAGGCCAATCTCTCTTTCTGCCTTGGAAATGTATGAAATAATGTAAACTACACAAGCATACGCATCTACCACATACTGAATGTCTAAATTTGCATTCCAACATTTTAAAAGTGACTTATTGTAATGATTAATCCAAACCTCATTAATGTTCCTCTTCAATACCACATGGGTTTTATTACTGCAGCGTGCATAAGCTTTCTCAAAGAGACGTTGACTTATACCTACACTGTGGAACAAACTCTCCAAACTGTCAAACCTATTCTCCTCATCTGACAAAGCTTTCTTCACTTTACTCAGAATTTCTGCTGCTATGTCTTTTCGCATTAGACATTTACAGTTCTGTTGACCACAAAAACACTTCTGTTCACGACATATAAAAGTCCGCATAGATGCAGGCTTTGGAAAGTTGAAACGACAAACTGTCTTATTCTTTTTACATGACTTGGAATGCCGCTTTGAATGCTGCTGCACTGATTTAACAATTTCCAATAAGTCCTCATCTTCTGAGGGTAACTCACATGTAACATATTTTTCTATGAACTCTATTACCTCTTTATCAGTGTTTTTATCTATCAATGGTGCATTCTCTATCCAAAATAGACAATGCACATGTGGAGATCCACGCTGCTGAAACTCCACACGGTAAAAATAATCTTTAATTTTACCGATTGGGTGGGCTGCAGACATGAGAACCTCCCTTAAAAAACAATGCCATCGAAAATCAAACATTCGCGCCGCAGTGACAGGATTACGACGCAGTAGATCACATTTATCTGCCCACTCTAAGCTTTCAGCAGTCTCTGTTCTGCCTTCCTGTCTTAAAATACTATTTAGGAGATTTTTCCAGCGCACATCAGCAGAGGAAAATGAACAAAACCACGTGGGAATACCAAGCTGACGCACACACGCCAGCAGGTCACGCTGTGCTACCTGCCAAAAAGCTGGGGTACCTCTGATAGGTTTCAGAAACCTATAGCCATCATCAAACTCTAGCAGTTTCTTCAATGACTCTTCATTTACCTGATCCTTACCAATTCTGTGGGACTTACTACCTCCCTTACCTTTACGTAGTGCTATCGACACGTTCGACACAACCTGTTCTAACTCAGACATGTACTGAGCAAAAAAGATATACTCTACATTTCTAGCAAATCTACCATCAGCATGTAAAATGCGGTTATTAAAATAACGGGATAGTGTTAAGCGATGCTGCCTTGTTTCATGATAAGTGTTACAGGCCTTTGGAAACAAGACTGGAAAGCATTTGGCTTCATTGTGTGGATCAGACAGTAATTTCACTGGATTATTGCCTTCTGCTGGGGCCAGATTCAGTATATCATCAAAATACTGATCCAAAGCTTCCTGTCCAACATCAACAGGCATGAGACACGTATCCTGAAACATACAGTGCTGCTGTCTGTCATGTAAAAGCTCGTCATCATTAGCAGCAGATGCCTCACCACCTTCTGTGTCAGCATCAACAATTACACTATCATCTTCCTGACAAAATGCATTGACCCATTCATCATTAAACTCTACATCTTTATAATGCCTATTTGCACCCTTTAAATACTGCAAAGCCTGCCTTATGTGCATTGTGTCAACAAATTGGTATTCATAATGTCCTTTATAAGTCAACTTTCGTTTTAGTTTTACTGGTAATAACGATCCTTCCATATTAGATCGAGGCAACAAATTGGTTGTCTGCACAATATTTGCTGGAACACATGTCACTGGTCCATGTACTCCATTTTGCCCACCTTTTGGTAACGCTAACATTTTTTTAAATGGAATGTGTAATGCTATTAAATGCTGTTCTAAACTATTCAGTGTTGACAACTGTGGAGGAATTGGATGAAGTTCCAATTTGTTGACAGCACACTCGGCAGGCATTTCTGCTTTACTAACCTTGGCATGACAACTGAAACATATCCATAACTGACCTCTAGATGTATCCAGCCATACACAGGGCATTTCACAGTTCTCACTACATTTGTGTAAATAACCTTCACTAATACAAACATCTGCAATTGTAGCTATGTCTTCTCTGCTCTTATAACTATTTCTCTTGCACTGTACAACCTGATGCCTAAATAACAATCTATGGCAAACACAACATACAAAATCTGGACCATCTTTTACTTTGTCTAAAAACTGCTGCATAACAAAATCAAATTGCTGTGATTGGTCAGTCATTTGTTTCTTCCTGAGTTTGTTTGCTGCTATAATACGCTCCCTATGATCAATATCTTCATGATACTTTTTTTGACTCATGGCTTTTACTTTCTCCCTGTGTACCTCATTTAATTTATATTTGTTTGTACTCATTTGCTTTACTTTCTCTCTATGACATACATTATTTTCATATTTTGTTTTACTCCTCTCTTTTACTTGCTCCCTATGTTGTACATTGGTTTGATATTTTGTTGTACTCCTGTCTTTTACTTGCTCCCTATGTTTTACATTGGTTTGATATTTTGTTGTACTCCTGTCTTTTACTTGCTCCCTATGTTTTACATTGGTTTGATATTTTGTTGTACTCCTCTCTTTTACTTGCTCTCTATGATTTACATTTGTTTGATATTTTGTTTTACTTCTCTCTTTTAGTTGCTCCCTATGGTTGACATTTTCTCTATATGTTTGTATACTCCTTTGTCTAAGATTCTTGCCATACAACTCATCTTTTTTATATGTCGTTTTGATTCTGTATTTAGTTGCTTCACTAAACATTACATTTTTTTCATATGCAGTTTTCCACTGAACATTCTTTTTATTTTTCAAATACTTAGAAAAACAATAATTACTTTTCCTATTGCCTACTGCCTGTCCTTTTGAGACATTGTTTCCTACTTCATCCAAAGTCAAACTATTGACACCAGCAACATTAATTTGTATTGCACTATGTTGTCTGAAATTGTATCTTTTAGAACTGATTACATTAACTTTACAGTAACCATAGCAAATCTGTACTTGAGGTCGTTGTACACAAACAACTGTCTCATAATGGTTACCACTACGGTTTTCCAAGTACACTCCCTGATTAGTCAACAAGGTTTTATTGCAAGAATATTCAAACCAGCGATCATTACAATAGGTAAAGATATTTACCCCCAAATAATCAGCGGTTGCTTTAATCTCCAATTCTGTAGCCCAATTGCCAACATAACGCATTTTGGAAATTGTGAGATATTCACTCATTGACGAAAACTCACTCCTCAAAAGCTTTTCATACTCTACGGAATTAGTTTGCAAAAGCTTCACAACTGCAAATCGAAGTTTTTGGTGATACTTCTGTGTACCACTGACAGCTTGACTAACTGCTCTAAAGAAACAATTACCATCTTCCTTTATTTTGTCATTGTGGCATGGAACACCTAAGGCACCAACTTCTTTATGAACTACATCCAATTTTTCTGACTCTATGTTCAACTGGGAACACAGAGCTTGTGAAACATCATGAGAAAGAGGGTTGAAAACAAACTCTCTATTTGTAACAGCACTGACAAAAACAACATCAGCTTCCGTGTTATCCTTCCTTTTTAGCCTCTTTGAAGAATAAGTCTCCCTTGCCATAGGACGTTTAACACCTCCCTGACAATTAGGAGCACCAAATGTTGGTACAAAAGTGCATTCCTGACTGCTGTCAGAGTCACTCTCTACGCTGTCTGAAGATGAAGACACAACTAACAAATCCTTCACTACTGGACTTTTCTGAATACAATGAACACCTGCAATTTCAAACAACTTTCGCCCTTTTGTGAGGCCCCTTCCCAATTTGCATATGTGTTCACACACATGGTCAAGACTATTGTAATACACTACTACAGTGGCACCATTTTCATCAATCATGCCAGTAACACTGCGCGCATGTGAGTCAAAAAAAGCAAAACGGTTACCTTCACTAATAATAGCACATGTAGTGCTGGCTAAAGTTAGAAAGCATGTCTTATATTCCACGAACATCTGTTGTAATCCATGCTTTAAAGGTGTAAACACCCCTGTCGAAATTAACTCTCCATCTACAACATCAACATCACCAGTTACATAGTCACCATATTTAAACTCAAAGTTGTGTCCATAAAAAACATGCTGTTTGGGCAATTCTGGGACACACAAAAAAGTATTTCGCCCAGTAATCACCTTGCTTTCTTTCAAAAACGTGTACAGCCTATCACCTGCAACTACAACGTCATCCAAAGTTTTTGTCTGCCACAAGAAAACATTGTTAATGCTATGTTTTGCTATTGCTGCTAAACTTATAGCCATACACTGACGACCACCATTTTCAAAACGAACATCTGCCTGATGAAATGAACCCCTGACAGACCTGACTACATTTTCACAAGTGGAAAAACAACTATCCCCACTACCACTTTCAACATCAACAATGCTATCTGTAACTGCCACTGCAGCACAGTCCTCATCTTCACTGGCCTCCACAGTAATACTGCTAATAGTATAACACTTTGGCTCTAACACACGAATCATTCTAATCATATGAAGCATCATATCATATAAACATGTGTTAAAAACAACTGCTGATCTACCAGCTGTAGAAGGCAAGCCTGATGCATCACATGTGCCACAGTTAACAATCACAAAATAATCCTTATGCTGAAAAACTGCACTAACCAAACCATGCAGATTCACCAAGCACATACCATCATCCAACAATACTTGTTTCATGCTGGAAAAGAAAGACTCATCTTTCATGCTACCAAAGTCCTTGTATTTTGGCACACCCAGCTCTACAATCCACTCTCTGCCAAACATACTGTGACGCTGTCTCAATTTATCTCCACAAACAATTCTCTCACTTGCCTTCAACACATCTAAGGCTAGCTTGCTTCCTTCAACACATACATCATCTATATCTGTCTGTTTCCATGTACACACAGGAGCAATCACATGTTTGATTGCAGCCACTATACTACACGCTGTCAATGCATTTACATCATGTGCCAAAGTTGCATTCCTCACATGACTACCACAAACAAGAGGCGCTGGCGCTTTGTCACACACACACGGTTTACAAAAAACGTCAGTCTTACTTTGGTTGGACACATGAGTGCTCAACGCAGCATCCACCTCCTCAGACACATCCACTGGTGCTGTCCTTGAAGGTAGTTGCTTGGAAGATGTGGTCACAAGAAGTTCAGCAGCATCCACCTAAATAAAAAAAAACTTGAATGAATATCAAATGCACATATTTTCTCTCTCTCACACAATTAATGTCACAAAATAATATGTTTGATGATCAGAAACATACTAAACTTATATTTACATTACATTTCTTCAATAAATAATTATCATTACAAGTCTCTATAATGACACTTTGCAGTGTGAAAGAAAAATATACCAACCTCTTCCCTGACGAGCACATCTGCAGTCTTGCTAAGTGATCTCCTGGAACACACCCGCACAGCACTAGGACCTGGCTCCACCTGCAACAACATTTTAACAGTTAACTAAAATAAACATGTATGTTCAGTTTTCAGTGATCATATACATCATTGCTTCTTTGCAACTGTAAACTGTACAGAACAAACTTATCTCTGTAATAATACACAGATGAAACATTTTACCTGCTGCTGTGGCACCTTCTTGTTGGACACTGCACGCCTCTGCTTTGTCTTCACATGTGGTTTCTACAATAAAACAAATGTTTTTGTTGTTGTTATGCCCATTTTAAATAACACCAGATCATACATGACCAAATACCTGCAATGTGCAAGTATTATACCTGTCTGTGACTTGAACCAGCTGTGCTGGATGGAGGAGAAGCAGGGGGTGACATAGGAACATCTTCCTTCTCCTCATCCAACAGAACAGCAAACCTGCCACGAGTCATCGGGATGGAACAGGACTGAGGAAGTCCCTCTGGCAGCTTCCTCTGTAAACAAGTAAAATAGTACATGTTACACAACTAGACCCCTTTACTGTTGAGTATGCAAAACAAAACAGTTCAAATAATCACAGCACAAAGTTACATGAAATTATGTTTTACCTTTCGTCCAACCCGTGTCCACTCAAAAGGGTTGACTGGTGGGCGTGGTTTGCTGACCTCTCCTTTCACAACCACCTTTGGAGAGAATCTGGCCTGGTATATCTTGGGTGGGGTTGGTGGCTTTGTGACTGGTGTCTGAAGTACCTACAAAAACAATATTCAGAAACTATGTCATTTATTAAACCCAACACAACAATGAATAAATGCTTTATGTAAATAATACATTTTACAGTGCATATATCAAAAATATGTATATACATCATTAAAGGCAAAACAACAGAGAAACAGCACAACACATAAAAATGTAAAGAGTAATCAAGCCTTACCATGTAGGAAGCAAACCACAGCAACTCTGCCAGGATAGGCATCCCCACAGCATCAGACAGATGGACCTGTAAAAAGATATAAATACAATGAACTTCATATTGTCTGTCTTTATGTGTACAAAACTTAATTAATATATCAATAATCAATAACAATAAATCATTATATATTATATTATACAATCAATATAATTCCTTTACATTATACAATGTCATATCATACGCACCCCGTCCTTGCACCACAAATCCAGATTTGTTGGTAGAAAATGCTCAGCAGTGGAGAAGTACTTCACATCTAAAAAAATATCAACAACACTATATTACTAAACACAACAATATATACATTGCATTGTATGTACATTTTACTACAGGTAACACCTAATATAAGCAACATACATAATCAATATATTAAACTATGCATACTGATCATTTATACAACAATAAAAATGTGTAAATATTATAATTTTACATACCCAGATCTTTAGCCACACAATGGTACGCCTGACGAAAATGTTGCTGCAGTTCCACACCCTCCAGACGTGGAGGAAAGTCTTGAACTACCACCTTTAAAACACAATTTATCCTCATTATAATTCGATCAAAAATTATGCAAAAATCAGATTGTACACATAAGTTTTCATAACATTGTTGATAGTATTCACTACAAAAGAAAACTCATATGCTTACGTTGTCATGAAGATTGCAGATACTGGTCAGAAGTTTTCTGAAGTCCCTCGAAGCCTTATGGATATTTCCATGCGAAAGGTCGTTGCTTGGTGCCAGGACGCAAATGGCATCAGGCTTCCGTGGCAGAACAGCATGCAGAAACTCCTCCCTCAGATCAGCTGCAACCGCCCCTGGTGTAGACATCACCCCGAAAGACAACCCTCCAGCCGGCATCGAGACAAATCCATCCGCAAGACTTCTGAGATGGGAGTCACCAACAAGCAGAACAAACTAAAAAAAAAAAAAACGATTATAAATTAAACACCATGACAACATAAATATATATTTTATAAATTATATTCATAACATATATATATATATATATATATATATGTATGTATATATATAGATTTTTTTTCATCTATTATTAAAGCAGTTATACCTTCTTGTCTGATGACTCATCTGGAACAACCAACTTGTGGAAATGTTGAGTCACTTCAGACCTCTCCCATGTCAACGTTCTACGGTAGCCAGTACCGCGACCTACAAAAAACCACATACCAGCAAAATATTAACATCTGTCATTTACACATCTCTTCAGACTATGAAATAATATGAAAAACATACAAATATAAAATAACAACGTAAAACATGAGTACATACGTGGAGGAGTGGGAGGTCTGGACTGAGGATGAATGATCAGAGGA
>JAMOIN010002131.1:0-153533 GCA_024666655.1 Dascyllus trimaculatus
AGACTTTTAGGAGCCACTAACTCAGAGGTCAGAGGTCGAGCATTACTCATGCTGACACACCGTTATGGATCTGCTGATTCATTCGGCAGCAGGAACTCAGAAAAAGACACATCAGTGCTGCGTTTTTCTTGCGTCTGTGTTATTTTTCGGCTACTTCTGTGTTCGTTTTCCACTCCTTGATGTTCCAGCTCGCACTTTGTGGCCAAAATTAAGGGGTAATTTATTAAAAAGTGGTTTGAATTTCACGCGACTTTAATTCAGTGTGCTCAAAATATAAACAGAAAAGCAGCGCTCTTATGCTCTTAAGGAGGCTGTAAAGTTGTATTATTTGCACAAAAATTGCTTACAATAAGACATTATATTTTTAGATTACTACTTTTCTGAAAATGTTATGTTTAAATATGTAAATAATCCATAAATATACAAACAAAAATCAGAATATTTAATAAAACCAGCCACATATTCTTGTTTTATTTTGTTGACATATTAGAATCAAAGGTTTTTACTCAAAGGATTTTAAATATATCTGTTTATCTCTCATTATATTAAAAAAAAATACTACTAACAGGGAGAAAAAAAATCAGTTTCGACAGGTTTTTAGGAGTCAAATATGCTATAAATCAGGCTGTGACTAATGTTTGATTCTGTAGAAACCTTTAGAATATAGACGGGAATAAAACCAGAAGGTTTTGTGTATTTAAGAGTTACTGAAGTGAAGATTTCTGACTAAATAAAAACCTAATATTGAGAAAATTATATATTTAAACTAACGTATATCACCCTGAGACGTCCCACGTTCATTATTTACAGTAAAACAATCATTTTCTGTATTAAATTTACTGGGATTTGATGTTTACATATGCAAATGAGGAAATTGTCTAATTAATTTTGGTTAATTTGCACAAAAGACAAAGTAAATAAACACCTAAATGTGTATTTTGGATGTTTTCTTTCCACTATTTTGAAAGAAAGCATATTATTATGGAAGTAAAATATCCCAGAATATCACAAATTGACCTGTGCATTTAAAAAGCTTTGTTTTTCTGCAGCGTCTTGCTCAGATTTTCCTATAACTTTGCCGTTTTGTTTCCCCGCGTGTCCTTGAACCTAGCTTAGGAATTACCTCTAAAACGCCCAAACAGAAAAATTAGGTCACTCATATGTTGAGAGAATCCATAAAATCTGCGAGACAGCTCGAAAAACAAGCGAGAAATTAACTTTTTCCCGAGTGTGACGATGAAGATCCTTCACCCTCGTCGCCGTCAGCGCCCCTGCATTATTCATGCTGCTGCGTTATCATCCCAGAAACGCTCCCGTCAAGACAAACTGCGCGTCGCCTCCTCGCCGCATCAATCAAAAGCACAGAGGCGCATTAGTGAAGGCTGCGCTCGGCCGATACTGTCGGCGTCAGGGGTTTCTCTGCTTTATTTTGGGTGCTCGGACTCGGTCAGAGTGCTGCTGCTGCTGCTGCCTCCGAGTGCTGAGAGGCCGGTTTCTGCAGGAACGAGGCTTTTACCCCTGAGAGGGGGAGTCAGGGGGAGTCGGAGGAGGGCAGCGGGAGTGATGGATGGTCAGAGCGGAAGAGCCGGGAGGTTACCGGAGCGCTCACAGCTCGGGGTTGACAAAAAATAGCTCCGTCAGTCTGATCAGTAGTTTCTAATTGTGGCAGGTTGAGGGCTATGAAATGCTGCTATTTTGGGTTCACAAGCTTGCAGTCGCGTTTTAGATCCACATGACTGATGTTAAATTAGAAATCAGGCCGACTTCTGGAAGTAATGCATTCAGTTTTAACATATAAACCATCAAAAAATCCGTTGTTTGTGGTCAGGTGTTTGTATTTTGTATGTAAAATGACTGATAATCCTGTTTTTGATTGGATTTTCCCATACGAGCCTCAGATTTTCACATTAAATCCTAATTAAACAGTGAAGAAACTTGCAAAACCAGTCCTTTACCGCATTATTGAGTTAAATTTATTCAAATATTGTTCCAAATCTTATTTTTTCCAGTAAAAAATGGACAAATAAATGCTTTTTTTCTTCATCCAAGCCATGCATAAGTGATTTTGAACGATGTTACTGATGTTAAATTTTACAAAAAGTAAACTTTAAGAGCCAGATAGTCAATACTGCTGGATTTATGCATTCAGTTTTAACATATATACCAACGAAAATGCCATTATTAATCAGATTTAATCCGTTGTTTGTGGTCAGGTGTTTGTATTTTGTATGTAAAATGATTGATAATCCTCTTTTTGATTGGATTTTCCCAATACAAGCCTCAGATTTCCACATTAAATCCTAATTAAACAGTGAGGAAACTTGCAAAACCAGTCCTTTACCGCATTATTGAGTTAAATTTATTCAAATATCTTCCCAAATCTGATTTTTTTCAGTAAAAAATCGACAAATAGATGCTTTTTTTCTTCGTCTTAGCCATGCATATGTGAATATGATATATGTTATTGATGTTAAATTTATAAAAAGTAAACTTTAAGAGCCAGATAGTCAATACTGCTGGATTTATGCATTCAGTTTTAACATATAAACCAACGAAAATGACATTATTAATCAGATTTAATAGGTTGTTTGTGGTCAGGTGTTTGTATTTTGTATGTTAAGCCTCAGATTTCCACATTAAATCCTAAATAAACAGTGAGGAAACTTGCAAAACCAGTCCTTTACTGCATTATTGAGTTAAATTTATTCAAATGTCGTTCCAAATCTGTAAAAAAGTCGACAAATAAATGCATTTTTTTTCATCTAAGCCATGCATGTGTGATTTTGAACCATGTTACTGATGTTAAATTTTATAAAAAGTAAACTTTAAGAGCCAGATAGTCTATACTGCTGGATTCATGCATTCAGTTTTAACATATAAACCAACGAAAATGCCATTATTAATCAGATTTAATCCGTTGTTTGTGGTCCGGTGTCTGTATTTTGTATGTAAAATGATTGATAATCCTGTTTTTGTTTGATTCTCCAAATGCAAGCTTCAGATTTTCACATTAAATCCTAATTAAACAGTGAGGAAACTTGCAAAACCAGTCCTTTACCGCATTATTGAGGTAAATTTATTCAAATGTCGTTCCAAATCTGTAAAAAAGTCGACAAATAAATGCATTTTTTTCGTCTAAGCCATGCATATGTGAATTTGATCTGTGTTATTGATGTTAAATTTAAAAAAAATAAACTTTAAGAGCCAGATGGTCAATACTGCTGGATTTATGCATTCAGTTTTCAGATATCAGTCGTCAAAAATACAATTTTTCCCCATTCTGCTGTCTAGTAACTGTTGTCAGGGGCCTCTATGTTCTATCTAATGTCACTCAGTGGTGATTTAGATCAGCAATAATCCTGTTTTTGTTTGGATTTTCCAAATACAAGCCTCAGATTCCTTCATCAAACCTTAATAAAACAAAGAGGAGACTTGCCAAACATTAAAAACCTGCATCTGAACCAGTCACTCAGTGCAAAACCGAGTCCTCAGATGTCTTCACAGCTCTTCCAAATCTGATTTTCTGCGGTAAAAACATCCACAAAAACATGCATTTCCTTTTTTTTCCTCTGCAAAACTTCGTCGGGATTCATTTAAACGTCAGAAATTATACATGAAAGTAGATCATGAGGGGTAAGCGTGAGCTGTAACGACACACTGGGATGCAAGTTGCTGCAAAAGAAAACCTAAAATGAGCCTGTTGAATGTGAAATCTGTTGCTGATGTTTGTTTTTTTTGGTCTGAAACAGGGCAAACCGTTTGTGTTCGACCGAGTGCTGCCTCCCAACACGTCGCAGGAGCAGGTGTACGACCAGTGTGCCAAACAGATAGTTAAAGGTAGGACCACGAAAACATTGCTGTTACGCAACTCTAATCTATCAGATATCAGCACACGGACTTAATCTGCTCTGCTTTTATTTTACATAAGGACTTCCTACACGGCAAAGACTCCACATATTCCCATAATAGTCTTAGAAACAAGCACCAGCTTGTACGATATTGTTCGTACAGATTTATTTAGTAAGTCTGCTGGGGAAAAAAAGGTCTTATGTTTGTGTTGCAGGAGGTTTTATATGGAAAAAAGGTTCCGCTTTTTCAAAATTCTGGTTAGAAATAGCAAAAATAGTAGAGCGAAATCTGAAAAACATGTAGCAACCAGTGATGTAATACCTGCCGATAACGTACATAATACTCCTCAGTGTAAACGAGTGTTGTATTGGAGTTAAGCGCCATTATAGCACCAGAGCAGTGATTTAAATCCAGTTTGAAGTGAGGTCTGAGTCGTTGTTCCTTGAGAAATGTTTGAACAAAGTTTTAACGAAATGTTTTTCCAGGAATTTGACAATGCAACATCCAACAGACACTGACATGAAATGAAGAGTTTACACATTTAAGAAAATAAACAACACTATAAATAGAGATTTTGTACAGCAGGTGATTCTCAAATTGGCTCAAGGAGAGTGAGAGCTACATGGGACGTATCCTTGATGATACGACGACTGTGCCATCCACTAGACCTGTTTCTGATGAGCAAAAAACTGCAAAAACATCTTTTATTTCCAAGAAATACAGTCCTGTCTATGTATTATTACATTATCGGCTGCAGTCAAAGGATTTTTTTAATGCTAGGCCGTTCACTTAATAACTTATTACATTATTGGCTAAATGTTATTATGTAATTGGTTGCTACAGACGTCTATTACAAACCAAAATATCCATTAAGATAAAACTGTATCATGATATAGACAGAGTCTGTACCAGGTCAAAATAATAAGCATCACCAGCAGGGGAGGGACAAAACATCGATACAGCGATATATCGTCATACCTCCTCGTCTTATGAGTATCGATACGCTGGCGCCAAATATCGATACTGTAATTAATATAATAAGGCGCTCCAAACCAGTGGTTCTCAACTGGTGGGTCGGGAAGCCATTTTTAGAGGGTCGCAGAAGCATGTCCTCCCCAGGTAGTGGTGTAAAGTCTTTTATTTTGAAGGACGTGTTTCTTATGACACAGTTTGCTTTCAGTAGCAGGATATTTAGTGGTGGTGACACCAGTAGTAGCCCACTATTAACCTCTAGATCTGTCTCTGCCAGCTTATTGGAGGAATTTATGCTAAAACGTGTCAAAAATGAACCAAAATGTGCTCAAAATCTGTCAAAATGGTCCAAAATATGCCCAGAACATGGCAAAAGCGTCCAAATAAACCAAAATGAACAAAAAATAAACCAAAATTTTCCTAATTTGTATCAAAATGCGCTGAGACTACATCCAAATACACCTTAATTTGTTTTCCTGAACAGCAAACTTCAACAATTTGGGTCGCGACTGTTATTAATAGAGACATAGTGGGTCCTGAGGCTGGACCAGTTGAGAACCACTGATCCAGTCTGTTTGCCTTTAATTTGTGGTGTGACAAAGAAACGTGTCAGATTTTTCCAGCCGAACTCTCTCCAGCGTTTGGAGCTCGTAGAGCCATGTTGTATGTACATTTCTGTAGACATGCATACAGCTTAGAGACAGCTTTGTAGGGCATTTCCTCATAGGCATCCATCATCATCTCAACCAGCACATTGCTTTCTGATGATATACCTGTTTTTACCTGTGTATCAAAAAAGTGTCTTAATTGTAAGTAACGAAACAAGTCTTTATTGTCTAGTTTAAACTTGTTTTTAACCCTTTCGAGGGACTTGTTTCCTTCTGTCAGTCTGCATATAGCTGTAATACCTCTATCTATCCATGTTGTGAAGGTTTTGTCAGTTTGTCCTAGTATGGAAAGAGTTGTCTGCGAAGGCCATAACAGTAACCTACAATCTCCTTCCAAGTTATATTTTCTAACTATAGCTGTCCAGGTTTTTAATTTTTCAGAAACAGCAAAGTACGAATACATTTCTACAGCATCGTGAAAAGTTGTTTTCACTTATCCCAGTTGGGGTCAGAGTGCAGGGTCAGCCGTGGTACGGAGCCCCTGGAGCAGGAAGGGTTAAGGGCCCAGCAGTGGCAGCGTTGGGGGTTCGATCCTCTGACCTTCTGCTCAGTAGCCCAGGGACTCAACCGTGTTCATATTTACAAGAGAAGAAATCTGCAGTGCTGTGTAATTTTTTCGTCAGCCACTAATATTTGTGTGTTTCTGTGATTCCAGATGTGCTGGGCGGCTACAACGGGACCATCTTCGCCTACGGACAGACGTCCTCCGGGAAGACACACACCATGGAGGTAGGACAGACTCCTCTGCTGGTTTGGGTAACCGATTTATGCAAATTAAAAGGAGAAATGGAGAAATCAGGAACACAAATGGCTGTGCAGGGCAGTGTTTGTGACATTTAAATGGGATTTTATAGCAGCAAAACCTTGCTCAGGTGTTTCCTAACCAGCACTGGTTGTGCAAACAGATTTAATATTCAAGAACGGAGAGTGAATACTGTTAGATATTGGCTCTTAATAATGCTTTGGATGCATGTTTCTGCATCTTTCAAGCGTGCAGGTGAAATAAAACGCTGTACAGGGAGAGTGTGTGTCTCGTGTGATACCATTTTATCTAGGGCTGTGTTAAAAAAATCGATCAATCAGTTTGAATCGATTTTCCTTTGAATGGCCCGATATCGATTCGTAAATTCTTAAAATCGATTATTTAACACGTCTTTTCTACCGTGTTTGTAGTCTTGCGTGGACAGCCAGAACATTTGTATGTAAGTTACCAGCAAATTCTCCGCGAGCCCAGAAACTAACCCAGGCGGTCGCAACATTCATGGGACCATACAGTGATGGTTTCCGCGGCCTTATGGAGACTCTGGAGCCGCGCTACGTTAAACCGACACGCAAACAGTTGAGTGAAGTGACAGTCTCAAACATGGATGCAGATGTGGAACAAAGCATTGCAGCATCGCTTAAGTCAGCAGAGAGAGTCGCTCTAACCTGAGACAGTCTGACATCCAAGGCGCAGTTGAAATGTGCGATAGCAGACTGGGATCTGACAGACAAAGATCCAGCCGTCGTAACGGACAATGCTGTGAATACTGTCCGTGCTGTGGAAATGATGGACCTGTTGCACGTCGGCTGTTTCGCACACATACTCAGTTTAATAATAATAATAATAATTCATCAATTTTATATGGCGCTTTTTTGGTCACTCAAAGACACTTTACAGAATGGACAGATAAACAGACAAACAAACAAACAAACAAAAAGGGTTAAGCAAATACCAGTTCAAACAGATGGGTTTTGAGAAGGGTTTTGAAAGTTGAAAGTGAGTCAGATTTCCTGATGGATGATGGGAGTGAGTTCCAAAGTTGGGGGGCAGCGGCTGCGAAGGCTCGGTCCCCCAAAGTCCGGTGCTTGGTGCGGATGATGGGCGTCAGGAGGTTCAGGTCTGCGGAGCGAAGGTGACGGGAGGGTCGGTGTCTTTGGAGGAGGTCAGAGAGGTAAGGAGGGGCCAGGTGATGGAGGGACTTGTAATGTAGTTTAGCTTCACAAGCAGCTCTCAGAGTCCCAGGTGTTGCTCGCCTGCTCGGCAGAATGAGGCACATCGCATCATTTATTTTAAATTTTTTTTTAATCGTAGCATCACGGCAAGCCACAAGCTTAAAGAGAAGCAAAGGTTACTGGTTCTGCCTGGACATAAGCTGGTGATGGACGTGGTGGAACAGCACAGTGGAGATGATGGACCGTTTACTGCAACATACTGCACTAAAACCAAAGCTCTGAGAGTCACAGGCAGCAAAGTGAACGTCCTTATTTACACTGCCAGCCTCGTGATTTGATTGGATTTAAATTATTTCATTTTTGTTTTGGTCATGTCTAATAGAAATTACACAATTAAATTGAACTGCTATGGGCTCAATTCTTAATGTAAACATTATTATCCTAAATAGTGCACCAAGTTAAAGTTAGTTTCTACTATTTACAGCATCGGTTCTCTGAGAATGTCTTCCATATTTTTTTTTTCCAATTATACTTTTTATTTTTCCTCCAGAGATATTCATAACACAAGAGTGCAGAAATACATTTAACAAAAAATAATAATAATTAAAAAAAAAAAAAGGACAATAATGTAGAACAAATATATATATATATATATAAGAAAACATGAGAAAAAGATAACTAAATAAATGAAAGACAGATAGCCAAATGAGAAAAAAGAGCACACATACGTACACACAGGGGGAAAAAAATAAAAATAAAAAATTATACACAATATGATAGATAATATAATATGAAACATGTCTGGAAAGAACAATTTTTTTTCCCATTCCCATCCCGCCAGTCGAACATACTGCACTGGTTTTGGTTCGAGGGTAAAGTATCATTTAAGTTGGATTCTCTGGTGTTGGGAATGGTGCCCAGATTTCTGTATAAGTGTCTATATTCCCATTTATTTTGTATATCAGTCTCTAATAGGAGGCAGTGAGCCATTCAGAATAGGCAGGGCTACAGTCCCCCCTGAATCTCTTCCATATTTAAGTTAAATTGGTGCCGTTAATAATCTAATCTTATCCCCCTCTCGGTTTTTTGAGATGCATTAACCTTGCATGGGGATAAACAGCTACCTTCATTTGCATTTCCTACTTATGCATCAGTGTAAAGATTGATAGTGACCTGATGTAGACAAAATCATGTATATATTTATGTCTTCTGTTCTATTCAACTGAAACAAGAACAGCTGGACGTCAAATAAGAGCAAAAAAGGATAAAAAAGCTTTTCATGGTTCTGCTTTATTCCAGGTTTTTAGACGGAATAAAAGACAGAAAGGGGCTAAAACAGCAGTAAGAGCTCTATAAATAAATAAAACCCAGTGTCTCTTTATTGTGAATTAATCCACCAGTCGATCGATCAATCCCAGCGCCAACCCTGACTTTTTAAGACCTGTTTTATTGTGAAGGATTGTGAGGATTAGAGCGGCAGGCGTTGTGTAACGGACTTACTCCAAAACCGTAAATCCACTCCAGCTCGTGCGATGGCGAAGATTCGAGCGGCCGAGCCTTTGATCAAGACGCCGAGGAAGTTTTTTGACACCAGCTGCTCTTGAAGGAGATCATTCGTCGTCATGTGTGTGAATTAGTGCAGCTTGCAGACTAATCCGAGCCCAAAGCCTCTTTTTTTAATTCTCTGCTCTGATCTGTGACCTCTGCGTCTTCACATTTGAACCCAGATGTTCCTCTTTTAAGTTCCCCTCCGTGTTTGTTGTCGTTCTCAGGGGAAACTCCACGACCCCCAGCTGATGGGAATCATCCCTCGCATCGCCCACGACATCTTTGACCACATCTACTCCATGGACGAGAACCTGGAGTTTCACATCAAGGTGAAAATCTGCCGTAAATGTTTAAAATCCTGACTTTTAATGCGATTTCCCTGGACTGAAGGTTGATTTCTGCATCAGAATTTAGCTTTCTGAGCTATTTTTTTCAACAGTTTAGCAGAAAAATCACGCTAAAAACATAAACACCTGTAATTTTGATGTGAAATAAAAGCTAAATTCAGATAATCTGCTGTCAAATTGGTTAAAAATTGGAACGTGATGAAGTTTAAAGTGTGTGAAAAGTCTTAAACTTGATTATTCATGATACTTTCTGTAAATAATTGAAAAAAATGTACTTTTTATTTCCAGTTTTTGACCAATGACAGTGACTAAAGAAGCACTTTATTAGATTTAATGCCTGTTTAATTCTACGTACCTACATGTTAAATTTGACATAGTGTGTTTGCTTTGTATTCGTTAAATTACCGCATTAAATTCAACAAAATAATTCCACAAAAAAATCACGTTTAAGAGATTTTTAAGATCTGAAATTCTCCGTGTGCAGGTCTCTTATTTTGAAATCTACCTGGACAAGATCAGAGACCTGCTGGACGGTGAGTCGGACTTTACGTCTCAAGTTTACACCATGTGAAGTGAATTTAAGAGATTCGATTGTCGCCACAGTTTGCACGGTGAGCCTGTTTTATTAAAGGTGATTTTTAATTTGGGTCATTTTTGTTCTGTTTGAAGTTTCGAAGACGAACCTCGCTGTGCACGAAGACAAAAACAGGGTTCCCTACGTCAAGGTTGGTCTAGTTTTGCTTCTTTTTTATTACTGTTTATCCATTTATTTTAAACTCAACAGTCACAGAGCTTGTAATAATCATTCTAAACTGCTCCATTTAATCCTCCATCACACATTTTTTGATTTACTACACAGTAAACACTGGATTAAAGCTTTAAAAGGGCAAATAAAGGCTTTAAAGAAGCACAAAATACTCATTTAGACCAGCAAAACAAGAAAATTAGTCAATAAAAAATGTGCGTCACTGGCCTGTAGTATAATGGGGATAAATAAATTGAATAGTTCAAAGTTAAATATCAGTAAAATGTTCTTTCTGGGTTTCCTAAAAAGCAAAAAGCCTCATTTTCCTGTTAAGTAAACTCCATCATGACCCCGTCTTGTCGTCTTCCAGGGCTGCACTGAGCGCTTCGTGTCCAGTCCGGAGGAGGTGATGGACGTCATCGACGAGGGCAAAGCCAATCGGCACGTGGCGGTGACCAGTACGTGTCTCTATATGTGCATTTTAACAGATATATTTGCCTTTTGCGTGTGTTTTCTTGCAGTTTTTTTGCAGCATCACTCAGATTTTTCTCTCAAGTACAAGTAGCAGTGCGAAGTGTACTAGAAATATAAAAGTAAAGCAAGAAAAACCACCTCTATGACTTAATTTGGTTGTTTTTATTGATTATTCAATGTATAAGCCTTGTTTTACTGCTGTTTCTGCTCGAGGTGGAGCTACTTTTAGCACATCTATCAGTGTTTTCCATCCTACTGTCGGTGTTTCAGCCTCTTAAAGGGTCACAGAATCAATCTTGTGAGGTTATTTATGCAGAGGAGAGAAGAAAAATCAGTTCTGCAACAAAAAAGTGGATTAACTTTGCTTTAATCATTGTTTTTTTTTAGTAAAATCTTGCCTTTTTTGCCATTTTTTTGTCATGTAAATTAAACTTAAACTGTAAAATGTGGATGGAAACTCATTTTAAGTGGCTCAAGCTGCATATTTATGTGTTTCAAAGGGTCATAAACCCACTTATTACATTTAAAATCTGAATCCTGACAGCAGTTATGAACTACAGCTGTCAGATAAATTTGGTATGATGATTTATGCAAGAGAAGAAGAAAAGAAAAATCAGTTCTGCTATAAATACGTGGATTAACTTTGCTTTAATCATTGTTTTTTAGTAAAATCTTGCCTTTTTTGCCATTATTATCGTTTAAATTAAACTTACACTTAAAAATGTGGATGAAAACTCATCTTTAAGTGGCCCAAACTGCACATTTTTGTGTTTTAAAGGGTCAAAAAAACTTTGTGAGATGATTTATGCAAGAGAAGAAAAGAAGAAAAATCAGTTCTGCTATAAATATGTGGATTAACTTTGCTTTAAACTTTGTTTTTTTAGTAAAATATTGTCATTTTTATCATTTAAATTAAACTTAAGCTTAAAAATGTGGATGGAAAATCATTCTAAAGTGGCCCAAACTGCACATTTTTGTATTTTAAAGGGTCATAAACCCACTTTATTTTAAATTACACTGGAAAATCTCAATAGTAAAAGAAGCTGCAGCTGTCTGATAACATTTGTGAGATGATTTAATTCACTGATGTGGATTCGTTTTGCTTCAGTCTTTGTTTTTAGTGAAATATTTGCTATTTTAGCCTTTGAGGAATCCAAACTGTCATTTAACTTAACTCAAACTTTAAAAAATGTGGATGGAAACTCATTCTTAAGTGGCCCAAACTGCATATTTATGTATTTTAAAAGAAGCTGGGAACCAAAGCTGACAGATTAATTTAAAATAAAATGGAATATTTGGCTCTGAAACATGTTGGAGTGGAAGTTGAAAGCAGCTTCACATAAACTACAAGTACCTCTGAAGTAGTATAAAACCCAGATAAGCTGCTGCAGGCCGACCGGAGCTGTTTTCTGTCGTGTTTTCAGACATGAATGAGCACAGCTCTCGCAGCCACAGCATCTTCCTCATCAACATCAAGCAGGAGAACATCGAGACGGAGAAGAAGCTGTCGGGGAAGCTCTACCTGGTCGACCTGGCCGGCAGCGAGAAGGTCGGTGCGATTGAGTCGGAAAAATGGAGTTACAGGCGGTTTTATGAGTTGAAAAGCTGATGTAAGATGTGTTTTGACAGGTCAGCAAGACGGGAGCCGAGGGGGCGGTGCTGGACGAGGCCAAGAACATCAACAAATCTCTGTCGGCGCTGGGAAACGTCATCTCCGCTCTGGCCGAGGGAACGGTAAGCCGCCCGCTAGCTCCGTCGTCTCACGTTCGAAGAAGTGCGAGATCAGTGTCGGCTGACGAGGCCGCGGTGCGTTTGCTTCCCCCAGAAAACCCACGTGCCGTACAGGGACAGCAAGATGACCCGGATCCTGCAGGACTCCCTGGGAGGAAACTGCCGCACCACCATCATCATCTGCTGCTCGCCGTCCGTCTACAACGAAGCCGAGACCAAATCCACGCTCATGTTTGGACAGAGGTACCCGTGGCTCCTATTTTTAGTGTAAAAATGTGGCGTAAATGATGAATTCTGTCCCTTTCTCCCCACAAATCGACCTGAAGTCCTGAAATGCCTCATCTCTGGCTTTCTCTTCTCCGTCAACCAAGCGAAAACGAAAATAAAATCACATTAAATATAAATAAATGACCCCTGAAACCTGGAATTTTTACTGTTATTTCTCGTCACATTAACGAAAAACTAGTCAGCTAGTGATATTTTCTGAACCACGTGTAGCTGCATGTCACAATAATACACACTAACACAAACCAAACAAATAGAATCGTTCACCTTTTATACGTTGGAGCTCTGCTGGAGGGATTTTTCTAAACTCTCTGGGGTCTCATCCATTGTTTGACCCTCTTAATATATATATACATGCGTTTAAATTCAACACTTTAAGGCACAAACAGGTCGTTTATATAATTTTTTCCAGTACAGAATGGGCTATTCGATCCACTTTCAATGCAGTAATAACTCCCAAGAAATAAAACAAAACTACAAGACAAGTCTCCTCCAAAATAAAGTTCATGTCCACAAAGTGAGGCCTGAAATATGCTTAAAATAAAAAATATATTGCCCTAGTTACACTCAGAGAACCATTTTAAAACTCGTCTGTGGTACAACTGGTCACACCTGCTCAATCAGTTCATGAAAATTCAATTAAAATGCTTTTTTCCCCCCATTTTTGTGACCAAGAATTTCAAATGAAAAGTATTCTAGATGTTTTATTTTCTATTTTTGTGACATGCAGCTGCATTTGGTTCAGAAAATATCACTAGTTGACGTCTGTATTATCAATTTTTTTTGGTTAAGATGAGCTTAAAAATGGAACTTTTCACGATAGGTGAATAAATTATTTTCATAGATTATTATTTTATTCATAATAATTATTATTTACATATTTTTGTTATTTTATTAATATTATCATTATTATTACAATATTTATTTTATTCATAATTATTATTATTTATTTTATTCATAATTATTATTATTTATTTTATTCATAATTATTATTATTTATTTTATTTGGAATTATTATTATTTATGTTTTTGTTATTTTATCGTTATCATTATTATATTTATTTTTTCATAATAATTATGATTTATATATTTTTATTTTATTAATATTATCATTATTACAATATTTATTTTATTCATAATTATTATTATTTCTTTTTTTATTATTATTATTGTTATTATTTATGTTTTTGTTGTTTTATTGTTATCATTACTATATTTATTTTTTCATAATTGTTATTATATATTTTTGTTATTTTATTATTATCATTATTATTTATTTATTCATCATTATTATTATTTATATATTTTTCATTGTTTTATTTATTACTATTATTATTTATTGGAAATTATCATGACATATTTTTAATATTTGACATAATGAGAAATGACAGAGAAAATTTCTTATTTCTTTTTTCGAAATTTCACTAATTTTTGTTTTCGGAAAATATTTTATATACCAAGCTAAAATTATATAGAAATCGATATAAATATCATATTTTATGCTATGAATATTTCAGACAGGTGAGAGATGGTGAAGCACAAATTGATGGATGGAACGACCCACATCTCTTATGAATAAATTACAGAAATTAACATTTTTTTAAAAAGTCTTCGAATCAATGACGTGATGAGAAATAACAGTGAAAATTTCAGGGTTTTATCTTTAATTGCTCCTGAGATATTGTCGTTTAAAGAGCCTCAAATTTTAAAAAAACAGGTGCTGAAATTGGGTTGACAGACGTTTTGGTTGTATGTCAGAAGGTTTTTGATATATGAATAAATATATTTATGAAATATCTGTAAAATTAGAGACAGTCGAGCAGAAATTGCTCTAAAAATGTGATTATTTGAGACGGAATGACCCACGTTTCCGATAAATAATCAATATAAACCACATTTTAATGGCATAACGAGCGTCAGATACTCAGACTCTGAGCTCTTCATGAAGGTGAACGTCGTCTCCGTCTCTGGTTGACGTCAGCGCTGCCATCTAACAACCAGATGGCTCCGACTTCCCCACTGTGCATCTGGGTTTATTCCTATTTATAGACCTGCAGCGAGCCGCCTCCTTTGTTTGTCTCCTAAAACTAAGAATGAACCCACGGCGGAGAAATCCAGCTGCCGAGACCGTCTCCGCCGACTCTCCATCGTCGGGTCGAGCTGCTTACGCAACAACCCGTTAAGAATCGGCGGAGGTAGATGGCCGGTGAATGATTACTGCGCAGCCATCTGCCCTCTGCCAAGGAGGAAACGAGGAGTTTCACTGCAAAATGAGATTTAGAGGACGGATCTAGAAGGGTGGAGCTCATCTTCATGTCCATTTAAACCGCAGAAACTGACTCAAAATGCGATTTGGGCTTTCTGGAAAGGACTGGCTGCTATTTAATGCTGCAATTTTATGCTCCAGCAGCGCGTTTAATGTGATTTTATTTAATGTGACGCATGTAGAGCTGAATTAGCAGCGTGTTTTTGATATTACGCCATGTTTTGACTGATAAAATGCAGCTTTTTTTGTTGCGTTTTTAGTGGTATTTATTGCAGCAGATGAATTAAAACCAGTTTGAAGCTCAGAACAAACACGAAATATCTGAATTCACTGATGTTGCACTGGTTGCGAAGTCAACAAACAGAAGGAAAACATAATAAATCAGCAAACAAGAACATATTATCTACAAAAAGTGATCAACATAAACATACATGACCAAAAAAAGACATTTAGAATACAGTAGAATGCAGTTTTAATGCAAAGTTGTGTTTATAAATTGTGTTTTTATTCCATGTTAGTTGAATTTCGTCAGCCGGAGCTTCTTCTAATTCATCAGTTTTCCAAAATTAAAGCTCAAGAATAGAAGAATAATCACTCTTGAGCTTTAATTTTGGAAAACTGACGACACAGAAGAATCTCCGGCTGACGAAGTTCGACTAACATGGAACGAAATAAAGTTGAGAACACCTGCTGAGCAAACTCCCTCGTTTCCTCCGTTCAGGGCGAAGACCATCAAGAACACCGTGTCCGTGAACCTGGAGCTGACGGCCGAGGAGTGGAAGAAGAAGTACGAGAAGGAGAAGGACAAGAACAAGAGCCTGAAGAACGTCATCCAGAGGCTGGAGGCCGAACTCAACCGCTGGAGGAACGGTGAGAGGAGGTTAACAGTTACCCTGGCAACAAGGACAGGGTTTTCTAAAGCCTCTGGGGTCTGAGTCGCTGTTTGACTCTCTTAATGTATAAATATGCGTTTAAATTCAGCACAAACAAATCATTTCTATCATTTTTTCCAGCAAAAAATGGGCTATTCCATCCACTTTCAATGCAGCAATAACTCATTACACAAACCTACACGACAAGTCTCCTCCAAAATAAAGTTTATGTCCACAAAGTGAGGCCCTAAATATGCCTAGAATGTAAAATATGTTCTACTAGTTACACTCAGAGAACCATTTTAAAACTTGTTTGTGGTGCAACTGGTCATATATGCTGAATTAGTTCATGAAAATTTAATTAAAATACTTCCCCTCCCCATTTTTGTGACCAAGAATTTCAAATTAAAAGCATTCTTTATGCTTAGTTCAGAAAATGTCACCGGTTCACGTCTGATTATCAATTTTTTTGTTAATATGAGCTCAAAAATGGGATTTTTCATGATAGATTAATTAAATATTTCAACTCAACCATAATCAGAGTTTATTTGATCGACTTGTCCAATATTGCAGATGACGAGAAATTAAAGCGAACATTTCAGGTTTATATCTTTAATATTTCCTCGTATGTTGTTGCTCAAACAGCCTCAAATTACAATGTGGGAAAAAAGCTGCTGGAAGTGGGTCGACGGGCAAATTTTGCAGATTTTTACCTTGTAAAGTATTTAATATTTCAAGCTAACATGTGACAGAAATCTGTTTAAATATCTGTGTTTTATGCCATAAAAATTTCAGACAAATCAGAGATTGTCAGGCAGAAATTAACAGATGGAATGATCTATATTTCTCAACAATAAATTACAGAAATAAACATTTAAAAAAACAATTTCAGGTTTTTATCTTTAATAGTTCCTGAGATATTGTTTGTCAAACAGCTTCGAATGTCAGTGAGAGAAAAAACCTGCAGAAAGTGGGTCAACGGGCAAATTTTGCAGATTTTTACCTAGTTAAGTATTTAATGTATCAAGCTAACATTTCGCAGAAATCTATATAAATATCTATATTTTGTGCTATAAAAATTCCAGACAAGTCAGAGGTGGTGAAGCAGAAACGACCCTTGTTTCTTATCAATAAAATAGAGAAATCAACATTTTAAAAAAAAAGAAACTTTGAATCAGTGACATGATGAGAAGAAACTGTGAAAATGTCAGGATTTTATCTCTAATAGTTCCTGAGATGTTGTCGTTCAAACAGCTTCAAATGTGCGATAAACAACCCTGATGAAAACGGGTTGATGGGCAAATTTTACACATTTTTACCCCATAAAATATTTGATATATCGATCTAAGATTTGACAGACATCCATACAAATATCCATATTTTATGCTATAAATATTTCAAGCAAATCAGGGATGATCAAGCAGAAATTAATGGATGGAACGACCCACATTTCCTGTCAAAACATTACAAAAATAAACAAAAAGAAAGCCTTTGAATGAAGGACATGATGAGAATAAACAGTGAAAAAACACCTGCTGCAAGTGGGTTGATGGGCGACACGTAAAATGTTTGATATATTAATCTAAAATTTGGCAGAAATCCATATAAATATCTATATTTCATGGTATAAAAATTTCAGACAAGTCAGGGATGGTGAGGCAGAGATTGATGGATGGAACGACCCTCATTCCTTATCAGTAAAATACAGAAATTAACATTTTAAATAAACACTTTGAATCAACGACATAATGAGAGAAAATGGTTAAAATTTCAGGTTTTTATCTTTAATAGTTCCACATATGTTGTTGTTCAAACGGCCTCAAATTTCAACGCGAGAAAAACCTGCTGAAAGTGGAGCAGCGGGTAAATTTTGCAAATTTTTACCCCGTGAAGTATTTTATATATCAAGCTAAGATCTGACAGAAATCTGTTTAAATATCCATGTTTTATATTGTAAATATTTCAGACAAGTCAGAGATGGTCAAGCAGAAATTGATGGATAAATGACCCATATTTCTTATCAATAAATTACAGAAATTATCATTAAAAAAGCTGTAAATCAAGTCATGATGAGAAATAATTTTAACAGACTTTAATTTCAAGGTGTGAAAAAACCTGCAATTTAAAAAAGAATTATCTCAGAGAGTATTTGATATATTAATCTAAAATTTCACTGATATCATTTTAAATAATATAATAATAATAAAAAAGTTCCTAGCCGAAGGAACCTGATGGTTTGAGATGGAATTGAAAACACATTTGTAAATATTTAGAAAAGTGTGCTGAAAGTGGGCAAAATTTTTATGTAACCAGCTCAAATTTCACAGATATCCTCATAAATATTTATATTTTATACTGTAAAAATTCCAGACAAATCAGAGATGGTCGAGCAGAAATAGTTTGAGAAATCTGATGAGGGATGAAAATAAAAATAATAGTAATAATAATGATGCAGATGCAGTGACCCAGTTTAAACTTTGATTTCTAGATGGAACAAGTGATGCTGCCCTGAATGTCTCGACCTTTAACATCTCCACACTGTGCTTAAGTGGTTGTTTATGTGTTTGGATAGTATTTAAACAAGGTGTTAAGGTGCCTCATTTTGCCTGCAGCTCTCTGCAGCGTCTCCTTGCAGCATCCTCGTCCTTTTTTTTTCCCATCTCTTGTTGCATAGTAACCACCAGCCGGCCTCCCTCCTCTCCTTTTCCCTGTTTGCTTTAACGTCTCTCCACCTTCCCCCCCTCTCTCCTCTCTTTCTCCTCTCTCTCTCCTCTGTGGCTATTGTGTGTTTTTTATATTTAACTCCCTTGCGGATGCTGCTAGCGCTCCCCCTCCTTAGCAACAAATCAGCTCGGCTGCTGCACACAAACGCACACGTTATGCTGATGCAGTGTTTCGGCCGTGAGTCAGCCGCTGGCTCCTCGCCGAGCCGTTTAAAACCCTTCGTCCTTCCAGCCCGTCCTCCTCCTCCTCCTCCTCCTCCTCTCCATCTTCTCCTGTCATCACGACCGAGCCGAGCCTCAATTAGAAAGTCAATAATTTTTGAAACGCTGCTGCTGCTGCTGCTGATAGGAGGGGGTGTTTTCCAGACTCAGAGTCGGCCTGTAGGGGGCGACCAAGCATGAGAAATACCTGCTGTTACCTGTTATTTCCTGAACATTCGAGAAACAAAAAGGCAGATTGTGCTCGAGTAAAGTACAGTCACAAAGCTGAGTTGCTTGTTTCCTCTCGTTTTTATCATTTTGTTGCGACAGATTTAAACATAAACCCATCAGACATAATGATGATGCCGTTTCACTGCACATACGTATGTGTTAACACAGTATAACACATGATGCACCTTGTATTTTGAGATGCTCCAAGCAGTTTTTGGGCTCTTTTTTTTACTCCTGTCTCATTTTTTCTCACTGTGGACTCATTTTTCACTGCAATATTGACAGAACAACCAGAAAGAAGTAGAGAAAACACTGAAATTTAAGAGTTCTAATGCAATAAATCATGAAAAAAGTGAATTTCTTTGGTTATTTATTTTAGAAAAATTAGCTAAAATTGCAGCCAACGTGGTCAACATTCCCCTAAGTGCCCACACGTGTTACCAATACTGGGGAAAATATGGCGGCTCTACACGCTATAGATGTTTAACCGTTTATCATTCGTGTGTTTCCCCATGCTGAATGTATCTTCCAACAACTTGCTGCTCTGTTCGCTGTTTTCTGGCCATGCTGCATTTGTTTTGTTGATCGTTTTATTTTGCTCTCAGTCTCTCTGATTTGCTTTTATGCCTGTCTCCTTTCTACTCTGTGTAAACACTGCCTTCAGTTCAGCCGAAAACTCTCAGGGTTGCGGTTTTTACAGGATATGATGCCTTTTTTCTGCAAATTTTTTAAATTACACATGTAAAATTGAGTGATTTTGATGAAATATTTCAAATTTTAAGCTGAGATTTGGTTACTTCCCCAACGGAAACATGAAATTCTGACTATTTTTTCTGTTTTTACAGTTTCAGACTCTGACAAATGCTGTACTTTTGGATTTTTTCTTTAAAGATAATATGAATTTTATACTTCCTACTTGCTAACCTCGTAGGTTGGCAGTTGCAACCGGAGCTCTAAATGGAAAATGATAAGTTGATTAATCACTTGGTGTACTGGGATAACAAAAGTCATTATCTAAGGGGTTTTGATGACTGTTTTTAGACAAAAAAACCTATTTGACTATGTTAGCTTGTGATTTCTGTACCTTTTTTACCTTTGTCGGTGTCATTATTTCATTGATAGTGAAAATAGTTGCTGGTTGCTGGCATTTGACTCTCTAACGAACAGTTCTGGTGAAGTTCAATGATCCCTTATTGTGTGCTTTGCAGTTTATTAAGAGTATAATAGCGTGCTAACATGCTAACGTGCTAAACATTGCAATGGTAGCATGCCAATCCAAGAAGCTTCGAAGCTTCAAAGAGGTGAAACATCTCCAAGAAACTCATCAAGCCCAGATGCTTCGATTGACGAGGACAACACTTGAGTGTAGCTGAACCTCACGTTGGGTCTAAAAATGTCCTAAAAGGGCCACCGTACTAAAGATAAATCCTCCAAAACAATGAGACGTAACATTACATTTGACATTTTGCAGTAGAATTCATCACAAATCCTCATAACCCCGGACCACATGATTAAAATACCTAGATGTTCACATGGTGTGTCGACCAGTGTGTGTTGAAAAAAGATCGATGTGTGTTACAGGGGAGAACGTTCCCGAGGAGGAGCAGCTGAGCGCCAAAGACCAGAAGAGCGTCGAGCCAAACGACAACACTCCCGTCATCGACAACCTGCTGCCGGCCGGAGGAGGCGTCTCGGTGTCCGGCGAGGAGAGGAGCAAGTACGAGGAGGACATCAGCAACCTGTACAAGCAGCTGGACGACAAGGTGAGACGGACAATCGTGTATTTTGGTTTCGTCATTGCTTTATTGTAGGTCTTCTGGAAACATGGGTCAGAAATAAACATACAGCCACGCTAAGGCTTGGTTAAACGTCCACAAGCTTTTGGTTTCCGTCCACAAGCTTCTGGTTGCATCTACGATCCAACCCTTGCTTGAATTGGTGCAGCTCAGATAAATTTGTTGTTTAGGTAGGTAGGTAGGTAGGTAGGTAGGTAGGTAGGTAGGTAGGTAGGTAGGTAGATAGATGGGTAGGTAGGTAGGTAGGTAGATAGCTAGGTAGGTAGGTAGGTAGGTGGATGGATGGATGGATAGATGGATAGATAGATAGATAGATAGATAGATGATAGATGGGTAGATAGGTAGGTAGGTAGGTAGGTAGGTAGGTAGGTAGATAGGTAGGTAGGTAGGTAGATAGGTAGGTAGGTAGGTAGGTAGGTAGGTAGGTAGATAGGTAGGTAGGTAGATAGGTAAGTAGGTAGGTAGGTAGATAGATAGATAGATAGATAGATAGATGATAGATGGGTAGATAGGTAGGTACGTAGGTAGGTAGGTAGATAGGTAAGTAGGTAGGTAGGTAGATAGATAGGTAGGTAGGTAGGTAGGTAGGTGGATGGATGGATTGATAGATGGGTAGGTAGATAGATAGATAGATAGATAGATGGGTGGGTAGATAGATAGATAGATGGGTGGGTAGATAGATAGCTAGGTAGGTAGGTAGATAGATAGATAGATGATAGATGGGTAGATAGGTAGGTACGTAGGTAGGTAGGTAGGTAGGTAGGTAGATAGATAGATTGATAGATGGGTAGGTAGGTAGATAGATAGATAGATGGGTGGGTAGATAGATAGGTAGGTAGATAGATAGATAGATAGATAGATAGATAGATAGATAGATGGGTGGGTAGATAGATAGATAGATAGATAGGTAGGTAGGTAGATAGATAGATAGATGATAGATGGGTAGGTAGGTAGATAGCTAGGTAGGTAGGTAGGTAGGTACATAGGTAGGTAGGTAAGTAGATAGATAGGTAGATAGATAGAACGTTATTGATCCTTTCAGGCAGTGCCCTCCAGGTTGAGATTCAAGAAGCACACAGTACAGTACAACATCAAAAAAAGAGAGATGAAAGACATAGAAGCACAAGTATAAAATAGAAAATATAGAAATACTATATAGAATATTAAATAAGAAAATTTAAAGAAAAACAACACACACCACACCACCGGAGTATCAGAAACAGTAATGATAAATTATTCAGTGTATTAATGTATAATATATAATTGCACTTGAGGTTGATACAAGCTGTGTGAGTTATTCCTCCCCACCCTCTGTCCTTCTGCTGTCCTCCCAGTGAGGAGTTGTACAGTTTAATTGCACATCAGTCCCAGGTTCTTAATGGGGTTTAAGTCAGGACTTTGGGTTAGACCAGTCTAAAACCTTCATTCTAGTCTGGTTTAACCATTTCTTCACCACTGTTGACATGTCATTGTCTTGTTGAAACACCCAGCTGTGTCCAAGATCAACCTTCCGGCTGATGAATTTAGGTTTTCCTGCAGAATGTGCAGCAAAACAGCCCCAGAGCATGATGCTGCCACCTCCGTGCTTTGCAATAAGTGTGGTGTTCTTTTGGTTCAAGGCCTCAGCTTCCCTCCTCCAACAAATTGCTGCTCATTGTGACCAAATAGCTCAGTTTTTGTTCCATCTGACCAAAGAACTTTCCTCCAGAAGGCCTTTCCTGAGTGTGATCAGCATGATTGTTTTTTGCCACGCCAAGTGCATGTAAACCTTTGTTCCCGACTGTATGTGTGACTTGATTACTGGATGGCGTCTAATGTAAGTGTAGAACAAGATGGATGCAAAAGCTAAGTTGTGTAATCTTGTTGTTTACTTGTAATATTTCAACAGGATGATGAAATCAACCAACACAGCCAGCTAGCAGAGAAACTCAAGGAGCAGATGATGGATCAAGAGGAGGTTTGTCCTCCGGCTCCTTATCGTTAAACCTCTTTTGCTTTAAAGGCTGACTTTGTTGGATGGCTAAAAAGACGTTTGGTCCTTACAGCTGCTGGCGTCGACGCGGCGCGACTACGAGAAGATCCAGGAGGAGCTCTGCCGCCTGCAGACGGAGAACGAGCTGGCCAAGGAGGAGGTGAAGGAGGTGCTGCAGGCGCTGGAGGAGCTGGCCGTCAACTACGACCAGAAGAGCCAAGAGGTGGAGGAGCGAGACCAGGCCAACCTGCAGCTGACCGAGGAGCTGCAGCACAAGTCGGTGGGTCAAGCTGATCCTGTGCCGTGATTTTTCCTCACTGTGGGCTCATTTTTCCAAGAGCACCTGGCTGCAGGTACGAGAACACCTCCACTGTCAGGACAGGAAGTAACGGGTAAAAAAAGAAAAGGACATTTAAAGCGTTCAGTCCGGTAGGTGGCGGTAACGCATGTGAAGTTGGTTTGCTAACCGCTAATTAAATCAAACGAAGAAGCAGCCCTTTAACGCGAGTGGTTGTGGCTGTTTCTCGATATGTGTACTTGTCCACGGTACCATCGTGATGTGACACAACATTTAGTTTTAAGATTATTTGAGGAAATAAAGTGGTTGTGTAAACATCAAATCTGTGGTCAATTTATCAGATAAATTTGGCTTAAAAATTTACTCCAACGATGTCGGAGATGTGAGTGTCCCCGTTAGACAGCTACTACCAGGCGGTCAGCGCTCACAGCTCCCCGCTGACAGCAGCCTTAGCTCGGATAGACTTTCTGAAATCTGCCGCTGGCTCTGAGGGTTCTGTAGCAGGATAGAAGTAGTTTAACTGGAATCTAACGGTCACACTTTTGTTATTTAATGTCCCCGGTCGCCGACTTTGTCATTATATTAATAATTATTGTGTTGTCTTCATTACCTGTAGCACGTCTTTGTTCTATTCTTATGACTGTAACTGTGCATTAAAAATAACATTTAAGGATTTTTCTGTTAGCAGGCTTAAAAACTCACAATGGGGCTTATTCTCAAAATAATAAAAAGTTTAATATATAAATTAAAACGATATATACTATAGACCAGGGGTCACTAACTGGCGGACCGCGGTCCGGATCTGGACCCAGACGCCGTCTTATATGGACCCGGACTTGTAAAAAGTAACAGGATTTAAATTTGACGAGTCGCTTCTATTTTACCGGCGCAGCTTTTCCAGTGTTTACGGCATTAGTTTGTCAGCTCAGGAAATACACAGACCAATTACGTACGAGTTCAGCCATCCCACGTGACGCTACTCCGCCAATGAAGTCTCTGTATTACAGGCGCTAAACATCGCTGTTCGGTCAAAACACTGGCAGGGCAAGCTGCAGCTCAGTTCTCCCATTGAGCAGCAGGGGATCGAAGGGGAGTGATAGAAGACATGAAAAAAAATGTAAAAATGTTCGATTGTTTAACTTTTTTCAGATGTAGGTATTGTTAAAGATGTATATAAGTTGGTTCAGGTTCAGATGTACAGTTACATCGAAAGTTATTTATTAATAAATGTTGTCTAAATGTTTTGGAATCGTACTGAATTCATTTGATTTGACGGTCAGCTATTGATTACACGCAGACGCTAATGGAACTACTATGTTACATCAACAAATATCACACTAATTCAGTTAGACATTATGATGTTCCGGACCTTTGCTTTAATAAATTATCTCTGACTGGACCTCTTTGAATTTTAGTTGCATACCCCTGATTTAGACAATGGTGTAGTAGATTTTACGTTGTATTGCTTTTGTATTGATTTTATTTTGTAATGCATCCCGTGCATTTCCTGTCCTTACAGTGGAGGTCTGCAGCCAGGTGCCTCTCCATTTTTCACTGCAGTAAAGTCTGTGGAAGCAGCACAACCATGACTAGACCTAGAGATGTTACCAGCACTGGGAAAAAATGAGTTTATTGTTTCTCTGTGTGCATCTATGACTTTAAGAAAACCGATCAAAATGCTGCTGATTTGTTGCAGAAGATGACAAATGCAAACTCTTATATCCAAATACATTAAAATACATAAAATGGAGTCTGTGCTGAGAGCATTGAAACCCCCTGACGGTTCTTTGTTTCGTCGGCAGGTGATGCTGTCGGTGGTTCAGAGGGAGCTGAGTCAGCTGCAGGAGCTCAACGGCCTGCAGAGGAAGAGGGCCGCCGAGGTCCTGAACCTGCTGCTGAGAGACCTCAGCGACATCGGCGCCATCATCGGCACCAGCGACGTCAAGACGGCCGCGGTGAGGTCTTTGAATAAACTCTGCAGCCAGAGATTTTTACCCATCAATCTATAGCAGCAGGTCTGTGCATGAATTTAGATTTAAAAAATGTGAAATGTCCTTCTGTCGCAGCACAGGTTCATTCCATTTCAAACCATCAGATTTTTAAAACAGTTTCTGCTCGACCATCTCTGATTTTAGCTTGCCGTATTAAATACTTTCTGACATATATATATTTTTAGAAATTATCCGTCGACCCACTTTGAGCACTTTTATTCGCACATGTTTGATGAACAGTATCTCAGGAACTATTGAAGATAAGAACCTGTTATTTCTGTTCACGTCACTGGTTCAGAATCTGCAATATTGGAGAAGTAGACCGAATATTCTCTGATTATGTTGGAGTTAAATATGAAATAAATCGAAAAAGTCCGACCTTTAAGCCACATTAAGAAAAAAACTGATAATAAAGATGTCAACTAGTGATGTTTTCTGAACCATATGTAGCTGCATGTCACAATAACACCTATAGAATAGTTTATTTATGAAATATTTGGCCACTAAAATTAAAAACAAGTTATTTTTGTTGAAGTTTTATAACTGATTGAGCAGGTTTGACAAGTTGTACCACAAAAACAAAAGTATTGGTAGCTTATCTGAACCAAATAGAAGAAAAATGGTTCTCCAAATATAACTAAGAAAGTATACATTTCTCCAGATGGCTATATTTTTCATTTTCTTACCCCACGACGTAAACATAAACCTAGTTTGGAGAAGTGCTGTCATGTAATTCCGTGTGATTTCTCTGGGAATTATCACTGCATTAGGTCATGAGAAACCAGAAATGTATGTAAATGTATGTAAATTTTCATGCCTTGACATATATTGAATGGTAATTTAATGTACTTAAGCGAGTGACACTTTTTCCTAATTTAGTGACCAAATATTTAATATTTAAAAGTATTCTAGATGTTTAGTTTTGTGTTATTGTGACAAGCAGCTACATGTGGTTCAGAAAATATCACTAGTTGAGTTCTGCATTATCAGTGTTTTTGTTTATGTGAGCTCAAAGATGGGACTTTTTTCATATTTCACTCACCCATGATCAGCGATGATTTGATCTATTTGTAGATTCTGAATTAATGACATGAAGAGAAGTAACAGTACAAAATTCAGGGTTTTATCTTTAATAGTTCTTGAGATCTGGTCAGTCCCTCCAGGATTTCGCAGGCATTTTTCAAGATTGTTGCGGCCTAAATTGCCTGAATTTGCCACAGCTTTTCTAAAAAATTGCGATATAAGTTGCAATACGGTGTTTTAAATGTATTTGTTGTGATAGAACATTGAAAAAAGACTTTGAAAAATTGCTAAAAAGTTGCTTTTTTTTCTTTGTTTTGTGTAATTGTTTAATTAACCTAACTGACCTTCATTGTTTCAGTGCTGCCACAGATCTGGATGCAACAGCTTCATCACGGTGGTTTGTCTGGTCTGTGGTCCGCTGGTTTCACCCATTCTCCTGATATGTTTACGGTAGAAAAGTGTTTGTCAGTGGATGGTTTTCATTTGTGTTCCACCTCAATATTCCACGGGGTGAAAACAGTTTAGCTCCGCTTTGGTGAAGAACATCAGGGAATTGTTTTTGCAGTAGTTTTTGTTGCATCTGTATCTTCAAACCATAAACAAGGAAGTGAATCCGGTGATGTACGTGCATTACTGGGGACTGCTGTGATTGGTGGAACTCACGGGAGGCGGGACAAAATTGCGGAAAAGTGGCGGTGATTGGACGAAATTGCAAGGTGGCGAAGAATTCATGGAGATTGGTTGAGTTTGCGTTAATTGTTGCGATCGCAGCATTGCGAATTCCTGGAGGGACTGTCTTGTAGTCAAAACTGCCACAAACTTCAAGATGTGAAAAAACCTGCTGAAAGTGGGTCGATGGACAGTTTTGAAAAATATTTATCTTGGAAAATATTCAATCTATCAAACGAAAATTTCACAGATGCTGTTTGAAATATCCCTAGTCTAAGATAAAAATGTTTGAAGCAAATCTGAGATGGCCGAGCAGAAGGTCCCTGATGATTTGAGATGACAACCCTCTAAAACTTCCTGTATGCCTTCGCCTTCAGTCCTCGGAGTCGAAGGGCAACGGCTCGGCGGTGGAGGAGGAGTTCACCGTCGCTCGCCTCTACATCAGCAAGATGAAGTCCGAGGTCAAGTCCCTGGTCAACCGCAGCAAGCAGCTGGAGAGCGCTCAGGCCGACGCCCACCGCAAGATCCAGGCCAACGACAAGGAGCTGGCTTCCTGTCAGCTGCTCATCTCCCAGGTAACCGTCACCTCGGTAACCATGCTCACAAGGAAGATGGAGGCTCAGCAGAACATTTACTCTTTTATTAACCCCTCTGAAGCCCAAGCAGTTTCTGGCGTTTGTTTTTTGTTTCTTTTTTTATTTTTATTTTTACAAAAATTTAAAAAACACAGCCTGCAGTTCAGCCGAAAAGTCTCTGAATTTTTGTCGCGTGACTGTTGGTTGATGCTCGGTCTTTAAAGGATGTGGTGCAAACTTTCATTTATTTTTCAGCAATTTTTTAAAGGAGTCAAAATAAAGTGATTAGGTTGAAATTTAAGGTTAGGTTTGGTTAAGTCACAGATAAGAATTCAAGTGCTGCTGATTCTTTTGAAGTGACACATAGAATAAGGCTATTTTGTTTAAATAATATGATTTTAAAGCTGAAAATCCATCCATTTTTTTCCGTTTTACAGTTTCTTGACTTTGATAAATGGTGTAATTTTGGTGAATTTTTAAAGATAAGACGCTTTTCAAACCCGCCGGCAGGTTGTGGGGTTTTGAGGCTTGAAGATTTTATCCTGTTCTTTTAAAAAACACAATTTTCCATCATCCAACACGAGGTTAGAAGACCTGAAACTGGGGCTGAACTGGGGAAAATGTCTAATTATGATTGTTGCAGTTGGTCTCGGATTTAGTGTTTTTACCGAATCTGGTGTTTTATTATGTTTTTATGAGGTTGTGTTTTAAATGAGAGACACGGAAAGAAGTGATTCTGATGAGGTGTCAGGATTTTAAACTTAGATTTTCCAACAAATTTACTTGCATTTCACAGGTAGGAACTTAGAGGACAGTCGATTCTTTCTGTTTTTACAGTTTCTGGCTTTTAGATGGTGTCATTTTTTCTGGAGATAACACGCCTTGATGAGTTTTTTAAGGATCTGGGGGTTAAATCACTTGTGTTGTCTTCACTTCAGCATCAGGCCAAGATCAAGTCTTTGACCGACTACATGCAGAACATGGAGCAGAAGAAGAGGCAGCTGGAGGAGAGTCAGGACGCTCTTACCGAGGAACTCGCCAAACTGCAGGCCCATGGTCGGTACACCTTCCAAACCTCTTCCAAAACATCTTTTTTGTTTAGTTTTTTAGATATTACCCTAATCTTTCATGAAATATACAAGGGAAAAGAGGAATCCCTTCTGTCCAGGTTGAGAAAATAATATTTAAAAAGTCTAATTATTGACATACAACTACATAACAGGAAGTAATTTGTCTTCAGAGAAAAGACACGAGGTGTCAGGAGACGAGAAGGAGAAGGAGGACATCGGCAGACTGGACGGAGACGAGGACATCAAGGTAAAAAACAAAACCATTTAGATGACGGGATTTTGATTATCGGAGTGTGTGAAATGTATTTTTGCGTCCCGGTCCTGCAGAAGACGCTGGAGGAGCAGCTGGAGAACCACAGGGAGGCCCATCAGAAGCAGCTCAGCCGCCTCCGGGACGAGATCGAAGACAAGCAGAGGATGCTGGACGAGCTCACAGAGTCCGTAAAACATCAGTAACACACTTTTAAAACCAACACCAGGGACGTAGCGGCACAGCGAGACAGTAGGGAGATGACTGGAAATGAGAAAGATGAAGAGTTGAGTTGTTATGATTGTGAGGAGCTGGGATCTGGTTTTGTCTGGAGGTTATAGAAGGTGTTGAAGGTGAGGACTGGGTTGTTTGAACCTCTACAAACCTGCTGTAGTATTGTAGGATTCCCCAAAGGATCTGCAGGACTTCTGGTTGGAGCTTCATGGGCATCATTGTGTCAAAGCCGCACTAAAAACGTAACATGTACCGACTGTTTTGAGGATCACAGGTGCTGCAGAGTGTGTTTTTTTACCGTCTACACCTGTTGAGTATGTTGGCCGGTCAGCTTTCATTTTGATGCTGTAGTTATTTCAGGTTTTGAAGCCAGGAGCGCTGTGAAACTTGAGATTTTTTACATTGGTAATCAAGATACACATTAAATCTTACATATAAACTGTCCCTAAATGTGTTTATTGTAGCCAGGGCGTTAAAGATGAGCTTGTGATCGATGGTGGCGCCAAAGTATTTGAGCAGCGCCATTAAACGAAATCACTGTTAGGTAAATCTGACATTAGGACGCCTTTTTTTACTCTTTTAAAGTCATTTTTGGTCTTACAGCGGTCTAAAGTGCCGCACTGCAGTAAATGATGGAGACTAGAAGCTTCTCTGTACGCCAAATTCTACTGTAGCCTGCATGTGAGGCGTTCAGGGAACGTCGGTTAATTGTAGCGTCTGTCATTAAGCAGGTGTTTTTGTCACAATTTTGTTGGTCAACTAGATGCTCTGAACTCAGGTGAAAATTATTTTAAGCCTCATTTCGATGCAGATTCGTACCTTAGCGGGGATGTAGCCCAACATGGAAGTGACAGCTGTGCTCTGTTTATCTGAGTTGAAGTATATTATATAGGGATGCACGATAATACCAATTTCAACCGATTCAGATAACCGATAATTTTATACTTCTTGCAGCCGATAACCGATAATGTCAACCGATTGCACAACGGAGCGCGATACCGGAGTTGTCAAGTCTGCTACTACAACCACCGCAGCGTTCTAGAGCCTCAGCAGCATAGTAGAGCCTTGGCGGCGCTCGGCTGCGCCCGGCGGCGTACTACAGCCTCGGCAACGCTCGGTGGCGTTCGGCGTCGCGCTCGACTTTTTGAGTATCAAAATTATCATCCGAATACCACCACAACGAACAAATATTCGGATATTCCAATATTCGGGACCAGTCCTGGTGACACGACTTCTTCTGTTACAGTAAAGAAAGTCTAAACTGGTCAGTGCCACGCCATGCTGCCTGTTTTTCTCTGTCCGCGCAGTCTGATGACATCACACACGTGCGACAGTACCGTCGGGGAGGGGAGGGGTTGAGGAGCCAGGCATGAGGACAAACCACAACACACAGACCAACGGCAAAAACCAAGATTCCAAGTCTTTATTATTATCGAGTCGTTTTATCGGCTTATTTTTTTATTATCGGAATGACGTCATATTTGCCAAAATTAACCAATAATTATCGGACGCCGATATTATCGTGCATCCCTAATATTATACATTATTTTATGGAGTGCAGTTTGATATCAAGTGAACAGTTCATGTTTTGAGTCAGTAATCGGGTCAAATCGGACGATGCAAGTGAGATTTACTTCCCTCTACGTCCACTGATATGTAATGTTTACCTGACTTTAAAGTTAGCAAGGTGAGTTAAAGTTGTGTTTGAGCCTCGACCTCAGTCCTCCTCTGCTGTTTTACTTTGATTTGCTTGTTTAATCTTTTTATTAAATGCAGCTCAGTTATTCACAGAAGTGGGTGCATTTTTTGCGCCTGTTCTTTTAGCTTCTTTTACACCGTTGCAGCTGTTATTTAGCTCTCCCGTCTTCATTTTTCTCACTTTAGACAAACATTTCAATGTCTAACATAATGTTCCTTCAGAATACTGCTCATTAGTTTAAAAAAGACTTGAATCACTTCGATAAATTGGAGTATAATTTGCAGTCGGCACACAAAAGCACACCTAACTGCAGCGCTGTCGTGGCCATGTGCAGGATTCATAGAGTAATATTTAAAAATGGTGAAATCCGCTGTCGTCCGTCTGGGGATCCACCAGCCCTCCATTCACTCGTGGGATTCAGGGATTTACGCTCGTCTTCAAAGAGGCAGAAGCGGCTCGGAGAACATGTGTGAGCGTAAAAAAGCTGCTGCATGAAAGTCATTAAATCTGGGTTCAAAGTCAGTTTCCGCTCGCCGGTTTTTCAAAGCCGGTATGTAAAGGAGAGATTTAACACCAAAAAAGTGACTTTCAAGAGCTCTGTGAGGCTCTGACTGAACGTGGGGCTACTTGGAGTTTAAAATCCAAACCACATTATGAAGACTAACAGCCAGAGAACATGTATTTTTAATATTTAAATGGATAAACACACATCTCATTACTTCCTGGCGCAGCCTGAACCAGGGTCTGCTACTGGAGCAGGAGAGGCTGATGTCGGATTACGACAAAGTGAAGGCCGAGGAGCAGGAGAAGGATGCAAAGCTGCAGAAACTCATGTAAGTAACCGAGAAACCAGGACTCGACCTGCACCGCTGAGCATCTTCACGTTTCTGCATCATATTGTTTGTGTTGTTTCCGTCCAGGCTGCTGAACGAACAACAGGAACAAGCCAGAGAGGATCTGAAGGGTCTGGAGGAGACTGTGGTGAGTTTAAAACTTAGGATGTCCTGGTTTATTGTGACTGTTTTTCACATTTAGGTGTGAAAATAGATGATTAGTAACATAAATGTCCATATTACAATTTAAAAAATGCATTTTTTTATATAGTGTTAGTCTAATTCTACAAAAAACTAATCATATAAAAGACATATATCTATATATTATGCAAAATATACACAGTTCAAATAGGACTTGGTCAATTATAGAATCTGATAAACAGCATTTTGGCGTTTGATTGCTTCGACGTCACAAATGAAAGTCTCCTTTACCTTTAGCATCTGTCAAATGTGAGAAAACAAAAGCGTATCCACAAAGTTTTGTGTTAGACTTTTCGGACGACACACTATATTACGAGATTTTTTGACACATTTGGGATGACATGCTATACTATGACTTTTTATTACTTTTCGGACGACATACGATACTATGAGGTTTTTTGACACGTCGCCTGAAAAGTGAAAAAGAATCATGGTATAGGATGTCGTCCAAAGTGTATCAAAAAAAGTCTTAATATAGCATGTCATCTGAAATGTGTCAAAAAAGTCATAGTATAATATGTCGTCCATAATGGCTCAAAAACGTTATAGAATAGTATGACATGATAAACGGGTCAAAAATGTGATCGTATAGTATGTGGTCCGAAATGCGTCAAAAACGTCATAGTATAGTATGTCGTCCGAAACGGGTCAAAAACGTCATAGTATATAGTATGTCGTCCGAAATGCGACAAGAACGTCATAGTATAGAATGTCGTCATGAATGTGACCAAAAGCATAATAGTATAGTGTGTCGTCCAAAATGGGTCAAAAACGTCATAGTATAGTATGTTGTAATAAATTTGACCCAAAGCGTCATAGTATAGTGTGTCGTCCAAAACAAGTCAAAAACGTCATAGTATAGTATGTCGTCCAAAATGGGTCAAAAACGTCATAGTATAGTATGTCGTCCGAAAAGTGAAAAAAACCTCATAGTATAGTATGTCGTCTGAAACGCGTCAAAAACGTCATAGTATAGTATGTCGTGATAAAAGTGAAAAAAACGTCATAGTATAGTATGTCGTCATGAATGTGACCAAAAGCATAATAGTATAGTGTGTCGTCCAAAACAAGTCAAAAACGTCATAGTATAGTATGTCGTCCGAAAAGTGAAAAAAAACGTCATAGTATAGTATGTCGTCTGAAACGCGTCAAAAATGTCATAGTATATAGTATGTCGTCCGAAAAGTGAAAAAAACCTCATAGTATAGTATGTCGTCTGAAACGCGTCAAAAACGTCATAGTATAGTATGTCGTCCGAAAAGTGAAAAAAACCTCATAGTATAGTATGTCGTCTGAAATGCGTCAAAAACGTCATAGTATAGTATGTCGTGATAAAAGTGAAAAAAACGTCATAGTATAGTATGTCGTCATGAATGTGACCAAAAGCATAATAGTATAGTATGTCGTCCGAAAAGTGAGAAAAACCTCATAGTATAGTATGTCGTCTGAAACGCGTCAAAAACGTCATAGTATATAGTATGTCGTCCGAAATGCGACAAAAACGTCATAGTATATAGTATGTCGTCCGAAAAGTGAAAAAAACGTCATAGTATGGTATGTCGTCCGAAACGGGTCAAAAATGTCATAGTATAGTATGTCGTGATAAATGTGACCAAAAACGTCATAGTATAGTATGTCGTCCGAAAAGTGAAAAAAACGTCATATTATAGTATGTCGTGTTGAATGTTATCAAAAACGTCATAGTATAGTATGTCGTCCGAAAATTGTAAAAAACGTCGTCGTATAGTATGTCGTCCGAAACGGGCCAAAAACGTCGTCCGAAATGTGAAAAAAACGTCATAGTATAATATGTCGTCTGAAACGGGTCAAAAACGTGATAGTATAGTATGTCGTCCGAAAAGTGAAAAAAACTTCATATTATAGTATGTCGTGATGAATTTGACCAAAAGTGTCATAGTATAGTATGACGTGATGAATTTGACTAAAAACGTCATAGTATAGTATGTCGTGATAAAAGTGAAAAAAACTTCATAGTATAGTATGTCGTCCGAAACGGGCCAAAAACGTCATAGTATAGTATGTCGTGATGAATGTGACCAAAAACGTCATAGTATATAGTATGTCATCCAAAATGCGACAAAAATGTCATGGTATAGTATGTCGTGATGAATGTGATCAAAATTGTCATAGTATAGTATGTCGTGATAAATTTGACCAAAAATTTCATAGTATAGTATGTCGTCGGAAACGGGCCAAAAATGTCGTAGTATAGTACGTCGTCCGAAAAGTGAAAAAAACCTCATAGTATAGTATGTCGTCTGAAACGCGTCAAAAACGTCATAGTATAGTATGTCGTCCGAAAAGTGAAAAAAACGTCATACTATGGTATGTTGTCCGAAACGGGCCAAAAACGTCATAGTATAGCATGTCGTGATAAATGTGACCCAAAACGTCATAGTATAGTATGTCGTGATGAATGTGACCAAAAACGTCATAGTATAGTATGTCGTCTGAAATCGATCAAAAACGTCATAGTATAGTATGTCGTCGGAAACGGGCCAAAAACGTCATAGTATAGTATGTCGTCCGAAATCGATCAAAAACGTCATAGTATAGTATGTCGTGATGAATGTGAACAAAAACGTCATAGTATAGTATGTCGTCTGAAATCGATCAAAAACGTCATAGTATAGTATGTCGTCGGAAACGGGCCAGAAACATCATAGTATAGTATGTCGTCCGAAATCGATCAAAAACGTCATAGTATAGTATGTCGTGATAAATGTGACCAAAAACGTCATAGTATAGTATGTCGTCCGAAAAGTGAAAAAAACGTCATAGTACAGTATGTCGTCCAAAATGGGTCAAAAACGTCATAGTACAGTATGTCGTGTTAAATGTGAAAAAAACGTCATAGTATATAGTATGTCGTCCGAAAAGTGACAAAGACATCATAGTATAGTATGTTGTCCAAAACGCATCAAAAACGTCATAGTATAGTATGTCGTCCGAAAAGTGAAAAAAACGTCATGGTATAGTATGTCGTCCGAAACGGGCCAAAAACGTCATAGTATAGCATGTCGTCCGAAAAGTGAAAAAAACGTCATAGTACAGTATGGTGTGATAAATGTGACCAAAAATGTCATAGTACAGAATGTCGTCCGAAAAGTGAAAAAAACGTCTTACTATAGTATGTCGTGATAAATGTGACCAACAACGTCATAGTATAGTATGTCGTCCGAAAAGTGTCAAAAATGTCATAGTATAGTATGTCGTTCGAAATCGATCAAAAACGTCATAGTATAGTATGTCGTCCGAAAAGTGAAAAAAACGTCATAGTATAGTATGTCGTGACAAATGTGACCAAAAATGTCATAGTATAGTATGTCGTCCAGAACGGGACAAAAACGTCATAGTATAGTATGTCGTCCGAAAAGTGAAAAAAACGTCATAGTATAGTATGTCGTCCGAAAAGTAAAAAAAACGTCTTACTATAGTATGTCGTGATAAATGTGAACAAAAACGTCATAGTATAGTATGTCGTCCGAAAAGTGAAAAAAAATGTCATAGTATAGTATTTCGTCTGAAAAGTGAAAAAAACATCATAGTATAGTATGTCGTCCGAAAAGTGAAAAAAAATGTCATAGTATAGTATTTCGTCCGAAAAGTGAAAAAAACGTCATAGTATGGTATGTCGTGATAAACGTGACCAAAAACGTCATCGTATAGTATGTCGTCCGAAATCGGTCAAAAACGTCATAGTATGTCGTGACAAATGTGACCAAAAACGTCATAGTATAGTATGTCGTCCGAAAAGTGAAAAAAACGTCATAGTATAGTATGTCGTCCGAAATCGATCAAAAACGTCATAGTATAGTATGTCGTCCGAAAAGTGAAAACAACGTCATAGTATAGTATGTCGTGACAAATGTGACCAAAAACGTCATAGTATAGTATGTCGTCCGAAAAGTGAAAAAAGCGTCATAGTATAGTATGTTGTCCGAAACGTTTCAAAAACGTCATAGTAAAGTATTTCGTGATAAATGTGACCAAAAACGTCATAGTATTGTATATCGTCCGAAATGTGTAAAAAACGTCATAGTGTAGTATGTCGTCCGAAATGTGTCAGAAAAGTCATAGTCTAGTGTGTCGTCCAAAACGGGCCAAAAACGTCATAGTATAGTACGTCGTGATGAATGTGACCAAAAACGTCATAGTATAGTATGTCGTCCGAAAAGTGAAAATAACATCATACTATAGTATGTTGTCCGAAACGGGTCAAAAATGTCATAGTATAGTATGTCGTGATAAATGTGACCAAAAACGTCATAGTATAGTATGTCGTGATAAATGTGACTAAAAACGTCATAATATAGTATGTCGTCCGAAAAGTGAAAAAAACGTCATAGTATAGTATGTCGTGTTAAATGTGACCAAAAGCGTCATAGTATAGTATGTCGTCCAAAACGGGTCAAAAACGTCATAGTATAGTATGTCGTCCAAAACGTGTCAAAAACGTCATAGTATAGCATGTCGTCCGAAAAGTGAAAAAAACGTCATAGTATAGTATGTCGTTCAAAACGCATCAAAAACGTCATAGTATAGTATGTCGTCCGAAACGCGTCAAACGTGATAAATGTGACCAAAAACGTCATAGTATAGTATGTCGTCCGAAATCGGTCAAAAACGTCATAGTGTAGCATGTCGTCCGAAACGGGCCAAAAATGTCATAGTATCGTATGTCGTCCTAAAAGTGAAAAAAACGTCATAGTATAGTATGACGTGACAAATGTGACCAAATACGTCATAGTATAGTATGTCGTGATAAATGTGACCAAAAACGTCATAGTATAGTATGTCGTCCGAAATCGGTCAAAAACGTCATAGTGTAGCATGTCGTCCGAAACGGGCCAAAAACGTCATAGTATGTCGTCCGAAAAGTGAAAAAAACGTCATAGTATAGTATGTCGTCCGAAATGTGTAAAAAACGTCATAGTATGTCGTCCGAAACAGGCAAAAAACATCTTAGTTTTATTCATCGTTGTTACACCCAACTCGCTAGCGAGAACGGAAATAACACAACACCTGATGTAGTGAGGTTAAATTAAAGTTTTTTATTAACAAAATCAAAGAATTAACAATAAACGCAAAGGTGAAGGAAGAAATATCTAATGAGTGCTTTGAAAGCAAGACCAAAAAGAGGCTCGAAACTTAAGTTGTAGAACTATTTTACAAAACAAGCGTAACAAAAGAAATTATCCACTACTCTTGCTCAACAAAGGAAATAAAACAAGCACAATTCTCACAGCTGTCAGAACGCTAATAAGGCCAGTAAGAAAGTTTCAAGTGTGTGAAATGTTCTGAACCAAAATCTAGTGCCTCAGCAAGTTTACAGAGTTAAACAAACAACAAAGTCACAAAACACAACGAGGCATCCAGGCTGGTTACAGCTTGCTGACTGGATCTGGTCTGCTGGCTCCTTATGTATCTTTGGTGGCTCCGTCTGATTGGTGGACCGGCAGTTGTCATTCCTGCACCAATCAGTCTGCTCCAGCGCAGGTGGAGGGAATCAGGGAATCAGCTGGTGCTGCACGGCAATCTGACTACACACTCATACATGCACACAAACACTCACACAATCAACATACAGAGGGAGAGGGAGGTCTATGTCGTCCGAAAAGTGAAAAGAACGTCATAGTGTTGTAGGTCGTCCGAAATCGGTCAAAAACGTCATAGTGTTGTATGTCGTCCGAAAAGGGCCAAAAACGTCATCGTATAGTATGTCGTCCGAAATCGGTCAAAAACGTCATAGTATAGTATGTCGTGACAAATGTGACCAAAAACGCCATAGTAGAGTATGTCGTCCGAAATTGGTTAAAAACGTCATAGTACAGTATGTCGCCCGATAAGTGAAAAAAACGTCATAGTATAGTATGTCGTGATAAATGTGACCAAAAACGCCATAGTATAGTATGTCGTCCGAAAAGTGAAAAAAACCTCATAGTATAGTATGTCGTCCGAAACGGGCCAAAAACGTCATAGTATAGCATGTCGTCCGAAAAGTGAAAAAAACCTCATAGTATAGTATGTCGTGACAAATGTGACCAAAAATGTCATAGTATGGTATGTCATCCTAAAAGTGAAAAAAACGTCATAGTATAGTATGTCGTCCAAAAAGTGAAAAAAACGACATAGTATAGTATGTCGTCCGAAAAGTGAAAAAAACGTCATAGTATAGTATGTCGTCCGAAAAGTGAAAAAAACGTCATGGTATAGTATGTCGTCCAAAATCGGTCAAAAACGTCATAGTATAGTATGTCGTCCGAAACGCGTCAAAAACGTCATAGTATAGTATGTCGTGATAAATGTGACCAAAAACGTCATAGTATAGTATGTCGTCCGAAAAGTGAAAAAAACGTCATAGTAGAGTATGTCGTGATAAATGTGACCAAAAACGTCATAGTATAGTATGTCGTCCGAAATCAATCAAAAACGTCATACTATAGTATGTCGTTCGAAAAGTGAAAAAAACGTAATAGTATAGTATGTCGTCCAAAAAGTGAAAAAAACGTCATAGTATAGTATGTCGTCCGAAATCGGTCAAAAACGTCATAGTATAGTATGTCGTCCGAAAAGTGAAGAAAACGTCATAGTATAGTATGTCGTGACAAATGTGACAAAAAACGTCATAGTATAGTATGTCGTCCGAAATCGGTCAAAAACGTCATAGTACAGTGTGTCGTCCGAAATCGGTCAAAAACGTCATAGTATAGTATGTCGTTCACAACGCATCAAAAACGTCATAGTATAGTATGTCGTGTTAAATGTGACCAAAAACGTCATAGTATAGTATGTCGTCCGAAACAGGTCAAAAACGTCATAGTACAGTATGTCGTCCGAAATCGGTCAAAAACGTAATAGTATAGTATGTCGCCCGAAAAGTGAAAAAAACGTCATAGTATAGTATGTCGTGATAAATGTGACCCAAAACGTCATAGTGTAGTATGTCGTGATAAATGTGACCAAAAACGTCATAGTATAGTATGTCGCCCGAAAAGTGAAAAAAACGTCATAGTATAGTATGTCGTCGGAAACGGGCGAAAATCGTCATAGTGTAGTATGTCGTGACAAATGTGACCAAAAACGTCATAGTATAGTATGTCGTGATGAATGTGACCAAAAACGTCATAGTATAGTATGTCGTCCGAAATCGGTCCAAAACGTCATAGTATAGCATGTCGTCCGAAACGGGCCAAAAACGTCATAGTATAGTATGTTGTCCAAAATCGGTCAAAAACGTCATAGTATAGTATGTCGTCCGAAACGCGTCAAACGTGATAAATGTGACCAAAAACGTCATAGTATAGTATGTCGTCCGAAAAGTGAAAAAAACGTTATAGCAGAGTATGTCGTGATAAATGTGAACAAAAACGTCATAGTATAGTATGTCGTGATAAATGTGACCAAAAACGTCATAGTATAGTATGTCGTTCGAAAAGTGAAAAAAACGTCATAGTATAGTATGTCGTCCGAAAAGTGAAAAAAACGTCATAGTATAGTATGTCGTGACAAATGTGACCAAAAACGCCATAGTATAGTATGTCGTCCGAAACGGGCCAAAAACGTCATAGTATAGCATGTCGTTCGAAAAGTGAAAAAAACGTCATAGTATATTATGTCGTCCGAAAAGTGAAAAAAACGTCATAATATAGTGTGTCATGACAAATGTGACCAAAAACGCCATAGTATAGTATGTCGTCCGAAACGGGCCAAAAACGTCATAGTCCAGCATGTCGTCCGAAAAGTGAAAAAAACGTCATAGTAGAGAATGTCGTCCAAAATCGGTCAAAAACGTCATAGTATAGTATGTCGTCCGAAACGCGTCAAACGTGATAAATGTGACCAAAAACGTCATAGTATAGTATGTCGTCCGAAAAGTGAAAAAAACGTCATAGTATAGTATGTCGTCCGAAAAGTGAAAAAAACGTTATAGCAGAGTATGTCGTGATAAATGTGAACAAAAACGTCATAGTATAGTATGTCGTGATAAATGTGACCAAAAACGTCATAGTATAGTATGTCGTCCGAAAAGTGAAAAAAACGTCATAGTATAGTATGTCGTGACAAATGTGACCAAAAACGCCATAGTATAGTATGTCGTCCGAAACGGGCCAAAAACGTCATAGTATAGTATGTCGTCCGAAAAGTGAAAAAAACGTCATAGTTTGTCGTTCACAACGCATCAAAAACGTCATAGTATAGTATGTCGTGATAAATGTGACCAAAAACGTCATAGTATAGTATGTCGCCCGAAAAGTGAAAAAAACGTCATAGTATAGTATGTCGTCCGAAACGGGCCAAAATCGTCATAGTATAGTATGTCGTCCGAAAAGTGAAAAAAACGACATAGTATAGTATGTCGTCCGAAACGGGCCAAAAACGTCATAGTATAGTATGTCGTGATAAATGTGACCAAAAACGTCATGGTATGGTACGTCGTCCGAAAAGTGAAAAAAATGTTATAGTATAGTGTGTCGTCCGAAATCGGTCAAAAACGTCACAGTATAGTATGTCGTCCGAAAAGTGAAAAAAACGTCATAGTATAGTATGTCGTGACAAATGTGACCAAAAACGCCATAGTGTAGTATGTCGTCCGAAACGGGCCAAAAACGTCATAGTATAGCATGTCGTCCGAAAAGTGAAAGAAACGTCATAGTATAGCATGTCGTCCAAAATCGGTCAAAAACGTCATAGTATAGTATGTCGTCCGAAACGCGTCAAAAACGTCATAGTATAGTTTGTCGTGATAAATGTGACCAAAAACGTCATAGTATAGCATGTCGTCCGAAAAGTGAAAAAAACGTTATAGTAGAGTATGTCGTGATAAATGTGAACAAAAATGTCATAGTATAGTATTTCGTCCGAAAAGTGAAAAAAACGTCATAGTATGGTATGTCGTGATAAACGTGACCAAAAACGTCATCGTATAGTATGTCGTCCGAAATCGGTCAAAAACGTCATAGTATGTCGTGACAAATGTGACCAAAAACGTCATAGTATAGTATGTCGTCCGAAAAGTGAAAAAAACGTCATAGTATAGTATGTCGTCCGAAATCGATCAAAAACGTCATAGTATAGTATGTCGTCCGAAAAGTGAAAACAACGTCATAGTATAGTATGTCGTGACAAATGTGACCAAAAACGTCATAGTATAGTATGTCGTCCGAAAAGTGAAAAAAGCGTCATAGTATAGTATGTTGTCCGAAACGTTTCAAAAACGTCATAGTAAAGTATTTCGTGATAAATGTGACCAAAAACGTCATAGTATTGTATATCGTCCGAAATGTGTAAAAAACGTCATAGTGTAGTATGTCGTCCGAAATGTGTCAGAAAAGTCATAGTCTAGTGTGTCGTCCAAAACGGGCCAAAAACGTCATAGTATAGTACGTCGTGATGAATGTGACCAAAAACGTCATAGTATAGTATGTCGTCCGAAAAGTGAAAATAACATCATACTATAGTATGTCGTCCGAAACGGGCCAAAAATGTCATAGTATCGTATGTCGTCCTAAAAGTGAAAAAAACGTCATAGTATAGTATGACGTGACAAATGTGACCAAATACGTCATAGTATAGTATGTCGTGATAAATGTGACCAAAAACGTCATAGTATAGTATGTCGTCCGAAATCGGTCAAAAACGTCATAGTGTAGCATGTCGTCCGAAACGGGCCAAAAACGTCATAGTATGTCGTCCGAAATGTGTAAAAAACGTCATAGTATGTCGTCCGAAACAGGCAAAAAACATCTTAGTTTTATTCATCGTTGTTACACCCAACTCGCTAGCGAGAACGGAAATAACACAACACCTGATGTAGTGAGGTTAAATTAAAGTTTTTTATTAACAAAATCAAAGAATTAACAATAAACGCAAAGGTGAAGGAAGAAATATCTAATGAGTGCTTTGAAAGCAAGACCAAAAAGAGGCTCGAAACTTAAGTTGTAGAACTATTTTACAAAACAAGCGTAACAAAAGAAATTATCCACTACTCTTGCTCAACAAAGGAAATAAAACAAGCACAATTCTCACAGCTGTCAGAACGCTAATAAGGCCAGTAAGAAAGTTTCAAGTGTGTGAAATGTTCTGAACCAAAATCTAGTGCCTCAGCAAGTTTACAGAGTTAAACAAACAACAAAGTCACAAAACACAACGAGGCATCCAGGCTGGTTACAGCTTGCTGACTGGATCTGGTCTGCTGGCTCCTTATGTATCTTTGGTGGCTCCGTCTGATTGGTGGACCGGCAGTTGTCATTCCTGCACCAATCAGTCTGCTCCAGCGCAGGTGGAGGGAATCAGGGAATCAGCTGGTGCTGCACGGCAATCTGACTACACACTCATACATGCACACAAACACTCACACAATCAACATACAGAGGGAGAGGGAGGTCTATGTCGTCCGAAAAGTGAAAAGAACGTCATAGTATAGTATGTCATGATGAATGTGACCAAAGACGTCATTGTATAGTATGTCGTGATAAATGTGACCAAAAACGTCATAGTATAGTATGTCGTCCGAAACGGGCCAAAAACGTCATAGTATAGTATCTCGTCCGAAAAGTGCAAAAAACGTCATAGTATAGTATGTCGTCTGAAACGGGTCAAAAACGTCATAGTATAGTATGTCGTGATGAATGAGACAAAAAACGTCATAGTATAGTATGTCGTCCTAAAAGTGAAAAAAATGTCATAGTACACTATGTCGTCCAAAAAGTGAAAAAAACGTCATAGTATAGTATGTTGTCCGAAATCGGTCAAAAACGTCATAGTATAGTATGTCGTCCTAAAAGTGAAAAAAACGTCATAGTACACTATGTCGTCCAAAAAGTGAAAAAAACGTCATAGTATAGTATGTTGTCCGAAATCGGTCAAAAACGTCATACTATAGTATGTCGTTCGAAAAGTGAAAAAAACGTCATAGCATAGTATGTCATGATGAATGTGACCAAAGACGTCATTGTATAGTATGTCGTGATAAATGTGACCAAAAACGTCATAGTATAGTATGTCGTCCGAAACGGGCCAAAAACGTCATAGTATAGTGTCTCGTCCGAAAAGTGCAAAAAACGTCATAGTATCGTATGTTGTTCAAAACACATCAAAAATGTCATATTATTCTATGTCGTGTTAAATGTGACTAAAAACGTCAGAGTATAGTATGTCGTCTGAAAAGTGAAAAAAACGTCATAGTATAGTATGTCGTCCAAAAAGTGAAAAAAACGACATAGTGTAGCATGTCGTCCAAAATGGGCCAAAAACGTCATAGTATAGTATGTCGTCTGAAAAGTGAAAAAAACGTCATAGTATAGTATGTCGTCCAAAAAGTGAAAAAAACGACATAGTGTAGCATGTCGTCCGAAATGGGCCAAAAACGTCATAGTATAGTATGTCGTCCGAAAAGTGAAAAAAACGTTATAGTAGAGTATGCCGTGATGAATTTGAACAAAAACGTCATAGTATAGTATGTCGTCCGAAAAGTGAAAAAAACGTCATAGTATAGTATGTCGTCCGACACGGGCCAAAAACGTCATAGTATAGTATGTTGTTCAAAACGCATCAAAAATGTCATATTATTCTATGTCGTGTTAAATGTGACCAAAAACGTCATAGTATAGTATGTCGTCCGAAATGTGAAAAAAACGTCATAGTACAGTATGTCGTCCAAGAAGTGAAAAAGACGTCATAATACAGTATGTTGTCCAAAATGGGTCAAAAACGTCATAGTGTAGTATGTCATGTTAAATGTTACCAAAAACATCATAGTCCAGTATGTCGTGATAAATTTGACCAAAAACGTCATAGTGTAGTGTGTTGTCCAAAATGGGTCAAAAACGTCATAGTACAGTATGTCGTCCGAAACGGTCCAAAAACGTCATAGTATAGTATGTCGTCCGAAATGTGAAAAAAACGTCATAGTATATTATGTCGTGTTAAATGTGACCAAAAACGTCATAGTATAGTATGTCGTCCGAAAAGTGAAAAAAACGTCATAGTATATTATGTCGTCCAAAAAGTGAAAAAAACATCATAGTATATTATGTCATGTTAAATGTGACCAAAAACGTCATAGTATAGTATGTCGTCCGAAAAGTGAAAAAAACGTCATAGTATAGTTTGTCGTGATAAATGTGACCAAAAACGTCATAGTATATTATGTCGTGATAAATGTGACTAAAGACGTCATAATATAGTATGTCGTCCGAAAAGTGAAAAAAACGTCATAGTATAGTATGTCGTGATAAATGTGACCAAAAACGTTATAGTATAGTATGTCTTCCGAAATCGGTCAAAAACGTCATAGTATAGTATGTCGTCCGAAAAGTGAAAAAAACGTTATAGTAGAGTATGCCGTGATAAATGTGAACAAAAACGTCGTCCGAAATCGATCAAAAACGTCATACTATAGTATGTCGTTTGAAAAGTGAAAAAAACATCATAGTATAGTATGTCGTCCGAAATCGGTCAAAAACGTCATAGTATAGTGTGTCGTCCGAAATAGGTCAAAAACGTCATAGTATAGTATGTCGTGACAAATGTGACAAAAAACGTCATAGTATAGTATGTCGTTCACAACGCATCAAAAACGTCATAGTATAGTATGTCGTGTTAAATGTGACCAAAAACGTCATAGTATAGTATGTCGTCCGAAACGGGTCAAAAACGTCATAGTATAGTATGTCGCCCGAAAAGTGAAAAAAAGGTCATAGGATAGTATGTCGTTCGAACCGGGCCAAAAATGTCATAGTATAGTATGTCATCCTAAAAGTGAAAAAAACGTCATAGTATAGTATGTCGTCCGAAACGGGCCAAAAACGTCATAGAATAGTATGTCGTGATAAATGTGACCAAAAACGTCATAGTATAGTATGTCGTCCGAAAAGTGAAAAAAAGGTCATAGTATGTTATGTCGTGATAAATGTGACCAAAGACGTCATAGTATAGTATGTCGTCCGAAAAGTGAAAAAAAGGTCATAGTATAGTATGTCGTCCGAAAAGTGAAAAAAAGGTCATAGTATAGTATGTCGTCTGAAAAGTGAAAAAAACGTCATAGTATCGTATGTTGTTCAAAACGCATCAAAAATGTCATATTATTCTATGTCGTGTTAAATGTGACCAAAAACGTCATAGTGTAGTATGTCGCCCGAAATGTGAAAAAAACATCATAGTATAGTATGTCGTGATAAATGTGAACAAAAACGTCATAGTATACTATGTCGTCCGAAAAGTGAAAAAAACGTCATAGTATAGTATGTCGTTCAAAACGCATCAAAAACGTCATAGTATAGTATGTCGTGTTAAATGTGACCAAAAACGTCATGGTATAGAATGTCGTCCGAAAAGTGAAAAAAAGGTCATAGTATAGTATGTCGTCCGAAAAGTGAAAAAAAGGTCATAGTATAGTATGTCGTGTTAAATGTGGCCAAAAACGTCATAGTATAGTATGTCGTCCGAAACGGGTCAAAAACGTCATAGTATAGTAAGTCGTGATAAATGTGACCAAAAACGTCATAGTATAGTATGTCGTCCGAAAAGTGAAAAAAACGTCATAGTATCGTATGTCGTCCGAAACGGGTCAAAAACGTCATAGTATAGTATGTCATGATGTTTTATGTCTTGAAGTTTAATTGATTTCAAATGTTTGGTCTTTAGTTTTATTTGTCTTAAATGTTTGATGTTGCCCTTTTCTCAAATTTATCACATTTGATTAGATTATTAAATTTTTTTACCTTTTTTAATGTTTAGTTTTCTTTTAAAAAGCTTTATTGTATTAAACGTTTTGATTTCATTGCATATAATTGCTTTTTTTAATCTCGTTTATTTTTTATGTTTGTTTTTTTTTAAGCACCTTTTAAAGAAACAAACATTAAACATTTTTATGACTTCAGGATTTAACTCCAACCTTAAAAATGAATCAGGAGCTCTGATTTTGGTTTGAACCCTCAAATCACGAAAATCATGAAAGTCCATCTGGTGTGTCACAATCATGAGCTAGTCAGTTATTTAATTTATCAGTTAAACTATTTGTCTGGCACCAGTTGACAAAACAGAACAAGCAAAGAGAAAATCGCTGAAAATTATAAGATTAAAGACACAGTAGAATAAAATATTTTGTGTCCAGGGGATGGGGAGTTTTCTGAAGTCTTCTCAGTCGTCTTGGGCCTCATTTAAAATATACACTTGAGATTCAGTCTAAGGAAACTGAGTGACAGAAAAACAACGACATCTCCTTTAATGAGTCGACTCTTCTTGTGCTTTCAGGCCAAAGAACTCCAGACTCTTCACAATCTGCGCAAACTCTTCGTACAGGACCTCACCACACGGGTCAAGAAGGTACGTCTTCTAATACAACTTCTACAGGGCGATTTAACGTTGGCACGTTTCTAAACCTCTGCTCTGTTTTGGATTTAATTAAGAGTGCAGAGCTCGATTGCGAGGAGGGACTCGGCAACGTTGCCCAGAAACAGAAGATTTCCTTCCTGGAGAACAACTTGGAGCAGCTCACTAAAGTCCACAAGCAGGTACAGACAGCAAATTACCACTGGGCTGCACGCACTAATCAAAAATACATCAAATCTCTTACTGAATATAAATATTAACCTGAGCTGAAATGGAGCCAGCAAACAGATTAGTAATGGCATCCATGCTACAATGTGCAAAACCAACAGAAACAGAACAAAAAACACCAATTAACTGCACTTTGGCCTGCACCAGTTGAACTCTACCAAATTATCTCCAACTCAAGCCGCTTCTCCATTTCCCTCTCATTCTCCATTTCTACTGTTACATCTAACTTATCCTACTCAAACTGCTTTGCTAACAACTTTCTGCTGCTCAAAAGTCTCTTCTACACCACCGCTGGCTTACACACCTAGTTCAAACCAACAAAAATCCAATTTACCAACACAGGAAAAAGAGTTCTGTAAAAAACACATGTAAAAACTCTCCACAGCTTCCTAAAAACTCCTCATCTTTATGCATTTCTTGCAAAGCAACCTGCAGCAAATAACCTCACAAAACCACGTGGAGGGCCCTCAAGAACCCTCCATGTGCTAATGCTAATGCCTCGTGCAGCCGACCATAGAAACCTCTCTAAACAGAGAATCAGGACAGTAAGTGTTACCTTCTGGACAACCAACGTTGGTTCACAAACAAGAATAAAGACCTACAACCTCAAGAGACTCACTACAGCTCAAGACAAAGACACAACTCAGGTGCACCAAGTGTTCACTGCTAACTATGGCTAAAGAAACACATTTAACAAGACAACTATCCAATACAAACCTCTAAAGCACATCAAGAAACTCATTAAAGCCTAAAGCCTATTCTAGTGTTGTAGGCTGCAAGACAACACCTAAAGATTAACCTAAAGCAACGTAGATGAGCCCAGTTCAGTAATGCCTGTGAAGAGAAGCAGAGGAAGTGTTTGACTGCAGCCAAATAGACGAGCAAGACACTGAGCTGACAGGAGTTCCTGACACACCAAGCAACCACCTGGAGAGCCAGTAGGAACACAGGTTCATGGAGGTCCAGAGGGCTGGACTACGAAGCAAAATGAAAGGGTTAGTGAGGTATTGTTGAGTTGAAAGTGTGAGCTGTCAGAGAAAGAGTTTGAAGCAGAAAGTGAACAAAGAAAGCTGGAAACCACCTTCATGACACTTGAAATCTGAGTTTTTGTTGGGCTGACTCACACAAAGAAAGCCAAATGTCTACTGTGTTTTCATAGTAAAGCTTCCGGGTAATAATCCAGGTTCCTCAGACCAGTAGGATTCACTGACGTACTCATGAAGACATGAGGAAAAGACTGTTATGCCAAAGGTCTCCACAAGAAACACTGCTGAACAAGGACAGCAGGTGGAAGATGTTTTTCCCATCCAAGAATAAAGCTTCACAGTTGGTCCTAGTACTGATATAAAAACCTATATGATGAGTTAATATGTTTGTTTGTCAAGCAACAAGAAACACCATCACCAAACTCTAACCTGTTGTTGGGATCGTCCAAGTCCAAAGCTGCAGAATCCAGTATCTGCACTGACAACACTTCCTGGAATAATTAGACAAGACAGTCCCGACAACCACAAAGACAGAAACACATCTGAAACATCAAATATCCAACGTCAAAGGCAGTTTGACTTGACGGTTTGACAGTACGTATACGTGGTTTAGCTGTTGCTTCCAGGACCTCAAGACGAGTATCATGTAGTATGAATGAATACATTTACTTTCTGTCGTTGCCCTCAGCTGGTCCGAGACAACGCCGACCTTCGCTGCGAGCTCCCCAAACTGGAGAAGCGTCTGCGAGCGACGGCCGGACGGGTCAAGGCTCTGGAGAACGCCCTGAAGGAGGCCAAGGAGAACGCCATGAGGGACCGCAAGCGCTACCAGCAGGAGGTGGACCGCATCAAGGAGGCGGTGAGGGCCAAGAACATGGCCAGGCGGGGATACTCTGCACAGATCGGTGAGGTTCTGCAGGATGTACAAATTAGCAACTGTCTGCTAACAAACTCAAGGTGTCCCCTTAGAAAGAGTTTTTTGTTCCGCCTTTCCCCAGTGGCTAAACCAGTTGCTGCATGGAAAGTGATGGAAAAATGTCAGAAATGTTTCTAGAAGCACAAACCACAGACAAAAAAAGAGAGACCAAACCAGGGCCTCAACATGAGTCAGCTGTTTTTGAATTACCATCTGCTTTTTTTTTTGTGTTGTTTTTTCTTGCATCTCAGCGAAGCCCATCCGGCCGGGTCATCATCCACTGTCGTCCCCCATCTGCAGCTCCGTCAGAGCTGGAGGCAACTACACCCACAACTGAAACACAACAGCAAGTCACCCTGTGAGTACAGTTTCTTTTAGATTTTCTGTATAGTTTAGGAATTTTAACTTTACCTTTGTTTTTATGGATTGTTCATGTCGTACTCATGATGACCACCAGGGGGCAGATGGACATGTGTTATTTACAGGAATAACACAATCTCAGTGCAACAGTCTAATAAGATTTTTCTTCTTGCTGCAGACAGACCATAAACAACTCGACGCATGCTCGCCATCCCACCTGGAACCACAAGCCCCGCCCCTCCTGCTGGAGCACCAATGGGAGGCCTTCACAACAGTCTGTCATCACTCAGAGAAGCAAACATCCTCAGTGTAAATACTGAAACGAGACACTTCTCATGTGCTGAGCGTCGAACATCAGAGGCCTCATTTATAATGTTTTAAATTCTGCTTTTAGGAGAAAACCGAAGAATCAGAACCGGTTTTTCTCCGACTCTGTGACTGATTGTCGTAATTATGCAACAAAATGGAGCGTAACATTTATAAATGAGGCCCTGAGTTACTTCCTGGAGGATTAAAGACACAAATTAAGAGATGAATGCTGTGAAGTTTTGCAGGTGACTTGTTAAGGTTTGTACAGCTTTGCAGGAGAAGCAGACTTTACATTTATAACCTTAAACCAGCGTTTGTTCATTTAATGGGATGTTTTGACACTGGAGGAGTTGTGCTTATTTGCTTTCATGCCACTGGAATATCGATGCCATTCATATCTGTCCGTTCACGGTGAAGCTACAGCCAGCAGCTAGTTAGCCTAGCTTAGCATAAGTACCGCGCTGTGTTTGTGGAGTACAGGAGTTTTAAATCGGTTGCGTCAAACAGGAGCAAAGCAAATTCACGTGATCTCATGGGGAAACAGAGACTATGGGGCGACGACTGATTTTAACTGTTGTTTTTAATATCTGTTGCTAACGTTAGCATCAAGGGCTAGCATGTTTAGCATTGCTTGGCAACACTGCGCACTGCTCCAGGCGCTAGCGATCATAGAGGCCAATTTAAACCATTTCCTGAATCGACATCGGCAACGTTGTCAGTGATTAAGGTTAATTAATGAAATACTTTTTTCTATTTATTGATAAAATGGCTTTTACACTCTCACACTTCCTTTTCTTATGTAACTAATGTTTGATATGATTGGACTGGATCTGTAGACTGAGATCCCAACAGATTTTACCTCCAAATACAACCTAAACTCCTGTACTCCTGTAACTGGAATTAAAAGTTGGATTATTTTACCTTTGGACAGAGCTAGGCTAGCCGTTTCTCTATTTAAGCTAAGCTAAGCTAAGCAGCTGCAGGCTACAGCTTCCTCAAGAAATGATCAAAGAAGGGCCTTTAAGTTCGATGACGGTCGCTAGAGTTGTAGTTGAATGAAACTCCGTCAGACAATAAGACTGTTGCAGCTTGTTTGATCCCGTTTCTGTACTAATATCTCTGAAGTTTATCAGTTCAACAACGTCCCAGTTTGCCCTTTCGTCTCCCTACAGGCGACGGAAATGAGAAACACCACGAGGCTTCAGAAGGTGTGCTCACAATCAAGTCCAAAATTGCCTCTAAATTCATATTTTTGCTGTCGTTTTACCGCCCAGGGACACTGACCAGCCAATCAGATGCTCCCTGGACTACCAGGGCGGTGCTACAATCAGGTTTTTAAAAATCTATTTCAGGGTTTGGGAGTTTTGTGATGTTCTGCGGTCACTCTAAAGACTCCGATCAGCCAGTCGGAGTATTTAAAAACAGATCCAGAATAAAGCATTTCTTTTAGCCCAGAAACTTTAAATTGGTGCCTTAACAAACACCAGATTGACCAGACTTCCACTACTGAGCACCTTCAGAGACTGAATTACATTTCTGCATATTTACATGTCAGTATTTCAAGATCAGTGAGGGCCCTTTACCTTTTTACAGATACATTAGACGTGTGTGCTGCTTTCCTTCATGCTGCCGGCTGAGCATGTTTCTGAATGTACGTTATTACCCGTTTCAACCGGAGGATTTGCTGCTTTCGTTCCCCCCCACCCCCAAGATGTTGTTAATCTGATTTAGTCGGTGTTTAACGGTTTTGGCTGCGGTCGCACTCCACACGACGAGTAAACTGAATGTACCTGCATGGACTGGAGCTCGTGTTAAAGGCATGCTCAGGGAGGCCGGTTTGTAAACACGATGCGTTTACCTCATCTCGATGTACATTTGGACCTTTAGCTCCCTTGTTTCTCTCGGCTGTGGCGTCATATATCTGAATATAACTGATGCAACTGAAGCTAATAAAGATATATCTATTTACCTTCCTTCTTTTTTCTTCAAAATAAGATCCAAACCACAACTTCCTGGTGTCTCGTCATGATATAATCTTTAATCCCTATACATATATTTCCCTCTGTAACATTGCACATCATCATCAGTTTTGGACAGAACAGACAGATGGGGGTATTTTGGTCAGGTCACAAGGAAATTAATAAAAATAATCAATAAATAATAGAAAAATCTTCTTCACACAGTCACATATAAAGTTCTACATATTGAATACAACAATGTAACAGGACGGTTAAACCATTGTATCTGTACAAATAGATTTTCACGTGTTTTTTTTCACATATTTCACATACTGTATGATATACTGCACTTTTGGCCAACATTACAGAAAAGCGAAGGGTTACGGATGTAAACCCCGGTTCTCTGAGTCTTTAAAGGTTCCCGAGAGTGACGATGCTCTTCTCAAAACCCGGGGCAAATAATATTTAAGGATCATGTTTAGAGCGTGGTGGTTTCACTTACTGGTAAATAGTATTTGTCCCAGGTGCGGTCTCTTTGCAGTTCTTTTTCTCCCCTATTCAGGATGACGCTGGCGGACGATATTTATGTTACAAAGCCAACACACTGCACACTTTCACTGCAGAGAAAAATGAGATCAGTGGACGTGAACAAACACTCTGGTAAACAACAACGTTAGGGCTGGGTTTGTTTTCAGAAAGCACCTTTTGACTAAACCCGTGTTCGAGCTGTTAAAGTCCAGCAGAAGTCTTTGTCTTTGCTGAAAATGTTTGTTTTCACGTTTATTTAACTTTTCAGGAAGCAGATGACGAATAATTAAAGCTCGCATGTCAAAGTCAAACCTATTGGGGGCAGTTTGCGTCTAATCTTAGAGCTGCTGGGTTATCAGTCACATGTATAGTTTTGAGTCCGGAAATAAAATTACAGTTGTGTGGACTGGTCAAGATTAGAAACACATCTGTAATTCAGTTTGGGCAAAATACAAAACAACAGCGGCATAAATCTCAAATGTCATTGCGATGGGTCCGAACTGTTGTGGGTTGTCGCTTGATATTGGGCAAAACGCCAACTTTAGATCAAAAAGGTTGGTTTAAAGGAATGTCCCACCTAAAATCTCTGAATATTGACCTAAAAGGTTGGTTTCGAGAAGTATTCCACCTAAAAGATCCTCAAACATGGACGTAAAAGGAACATTCTACCATACATCCCTAGAGGTAGACCTCAAAGGTTGGTTTAAAGGAATATTCCAACTTAAATCCTTGTAGACGTAAAAAATGTAGACGTAAAAAGTTGGTTTAAAGGACTATTCCACCATGAAGCCTGAAATGTGGACCGTCAAAGTTGGTTTGGAGGAATATTTCACCCAAAATCAACTAATGTAGACCAAAAAAGGAGCATTCCACCAAAAATCCTTAGAGGTAGACCTCAAAGGTTGGTTTAAGGGAATATTATATTAATATTCGTCAAAGATAGACCTGAAGGCTGGTTTCAAGAAATACTCCACCTTAATTATTTGACTGTAGACCTAGAAAGTTGGTATACAGAAATTTTCCACCCCAAAAGTAGACCTAAAGATGTGGAGGAATATTTCACCTAAAACGTCCTCAAATGTAGACCTAAAAGGTTGGTTCATAGAAATATTCCACCTAAAACCTTAAAATTTAGACCATAAGGTTGGTTTAATGGTAAAGTCCAACAACAATCCTTAAACACAGGCCTAAAAAGTTGGTTTCAACGAGTATTCTACCTAAAATTCTCTAATGTTGACCTAAAAAGTTTGGTTTAATGGTGTACTCCAACAAGAATCCTTGAACACAGACCTAAAAGGTTAGTTTAATGGTATATTCCACTTAGAACTCTCTTATGTAGACCTTGGAGGTTGGTCTGATGGTATATTCCACCTAACATCCTTGAACATACACCTAAAAAGTTGATTTAAAGGAGTATTCCACCTAAAAATCCTTCAGTGCAGACTGAAAAAGTTCGTATAAAGGGATATTCCACCTTAAATGTAGACTCAAGGGATGGTTTGGAGGAAAATACCACCTAAAAATCCTTTAGTATAGACTTAAAAGTGGAACATTCCAACAAGAATCCTTGAACACAGACCTAAAAGGTGGGTTTCAAGGACTATTCCACCCACAATCCTTCTATGTTGACTGACTAGATTGGCCCAATGGTATATTCCATCCTACATCCTTAAATATATGTACTTAAAAAGTTGATTTAAAGGAGTATTCCACTTAAAAATCCTTCAGTGTCGATCAAAAAAGTTAGTAAAAAGGGATATTCCACCTTAAATGCATACCTAAAGGATGGTTTGGAGGAATATTCCACCCTGAACTTCCTCCAATGTCGACCTAAAAGGTTAGTTTAGTGGTATATTCCACCCAACATCCTTGAAAATACACCTAAAAAGTTGGTTTAAAGGAGTATCCCACTTAAAAATCCTTCTTTGTCGACTGAAAAGGTTGGTGTAAATGAATATACCACCTTAAATGTTGGCCTAAAGGATGGTTTGGAGTAATGTTCTACCCTGAAATCTTCCAGTGTCGACCTAAAAGACGATCTAGAGGAACATTCTGCCTAAAATCCTCCAATGTAGACCTAAAAGGTTAGTTTAATGGTATATTCCTTGAAATATCCTTGAAAATACACCTTAAAAGTTGGTTTAAAGGAGTATTCCACCTAAAATCCTCCAATGTAGACCTTCGAGATTGGCCTAATGGTATATTCCACCCCAAATCCTTGAACGTACACCGAAAAGTTTGGTTTAAAGGAGTATCCCACTTAAAAATCCTTCAATGTAGACTGAAAAGGTTGGTGTAAATGAAAATACTACCTTAAATGTAGACCTGAAGGATGGTTTGGAGTAATGTTCTACCCTAAAGTCTTCCAATGTCGACCTAAACGGTTGGCTTAATGGTATATTCCACCCAACATCCTTGAAAATACACCTAAAAAGTTGGTTTAAAGGAGTATTCTACCTAAAATCCTCCAATGTAGACCTTCTAGATTGGCTTAATGGTATATTCCACCCCAAATCCTTGAACATACACCTAAAAAGTTGGTTTAAAGGAAATGTAGACCTAAAAGGATGGTTTGGAGTAATGTTCTACCCTAAAGTCTTCCAATGTATACCTAAAAGGTTAGTTTAGTGGTATATTCCACCCAACATCCTTGAAAATACACCTAAAAAGTTGGTTTAAAGGAGTATTCCACCTAAAATCCTCCAATGTAGACCTTCTAGATTGGCCTAATGGTATATTCCACCCCAAATCCTTGAACATACACTGAAAAGTTTTGGTTTAAAGGAGTATCCCACTTAAAAATCCTTCAATTTAGACCGAAAAGGTTGGCGTAAATGAAAATACCACCTTAAATATTGACCTGAAGGATGGTTTGGAGTAATGTTCTACCCTAAAGTCTTCCAATGTCGACCTAAAAGGTTGGCTTCATGGTATATTCCACCCAACATCCTTGAACGTATACTGAAAAAGGTTGGTGTAAAGGAAATGTAGACCTAAAAGGATGGTTTCAAGGAATATTAAAAGCTGCTGCCAACTATCTTCCTCGGTTTGGACCCTGGCAAACTTACTTTCGTCAGTTTTTTTAGCGTAGAAGTCAAAAATAAAGGAGTGCTTCGTGTTTATCGGTGCGACTTAGTCAAAAGCTGCCAAAGCAACCCGAGCCCCGTCATTCAGCACAGTTTCAACACAGACACGTTCACATGCATCCGCAAACCTTTCACGCACTCAAACACCCACAAGCAGGCGGCCGACTGGGCGAAGGCTCGGCGGCGTCCTCAGACCCACGAGTCGGGGGAGCCGGTGAACTTGTTGGCCCGGTTTGAAGGCCTCCGCGTGGTCGAGTAGAAGTCCACGTAGTTGGTGTTGGCTTTGAACCGCAGCGACTGGCCGGCGTAGGCGTCGGGCGACGACGGCGTCAGGTGGACCGGCTCGTCCTCGTAGGCCTCCTCGCCGTAGCCTTGAGGGGACGACAGGTACATTCGGTAGCTGTTGTAGTTCTTCCTGTCGGGCTCGTCGTAGAATGGCTCTGGATGCTGGAGAGGAGCCAGAAAGGACCATCGAACTGTTACGACATCACGTTCTCTGCTAAATCCTGCTCATGTTTGGTGTCTGGGATTGCGACTTAAAAGCCTGCTCACCTGGGATCTTCTCAAGTCCTCTCCTGACTGGGAGGAATACGTTCCAATGAAATATGGGGTTTTCTTCTCAGACCCTGAAGGAACCAGGATCAAACATTTAGTCCTTTACTTTAATCTTAAAATGGTCACGGTTTAGTCCGAGTCTGGTGGCACCAGGGTGAACTGATGCACCAGTGAGCCAAAAACAAAACACTGTAAAATATGGTGAAAATGACGGTAAAGGTTTGTAAAATAAAAAACATATTAAACTTAAACAAAAACAAAATAATATTTATAAAAATACAGACTTTATTTTATTTATTTTTTATTCCCAGTTGTTTCCATTTTTGAAGTCAATGTGAATTTAAAAAACATTAGTAATTTAAGAAATCTGAAAGCATTAAATTAAATAAGTTAAAAATTATTTACTACATTATTTTCTTTTTACATATTTTTTCTATAAAATAGCAGCAAATATCTGTAAGATGTCAACATTTTTAGCTCAGTTAAATAAATTTGTGATGTGGATGTTACTTTTGTTTTTTTACAGTTAACATGAAAATTATTGCAGTTTTTCATAAGATATTTTCTGTCATTTAACATTCACCATTTTCAAACCTTAAGAGACGAAAATCTTTCAAATAGCAGAAAAATATCTGTAAAATAATTGTATTGTTTGCTGATTTAATTTTGATGTGGACATTATTTACAGTTGTGTCCATTTTTTTTAAGTCCATGTGAATTAATACTTTAAAAATGTTAAATATTATCTGTAATTTAACAGAGAAAATCTATAAAATAATTTACAAATTATTTACCATATTATTTTTTGATATAAATATTTTTCTAATATAATAATATATAATATTCTAATGATGAGATATTTTACAAGATATTTTCTGTTATTTAACCAATTACTATCTTTCAAACCTTAATATACAAAAATCTTTAAAATAGCAGCAAACATCTAAAACTATTTTATTGTTTGCTGATTTAAAAACGGTAATAATTTTGTGATCACACATCATAAAGAAAGAATTACTAGTTTTAAAAATACAGATTTTTGATGTGAACATTATTTACAGTTGTGTCCATTTTTTAAAGGTCCGTGTACATTAATACTTAAAAAATGTTATCTATTATCTGTAATTTACATAACAAAATTTATAAAATAAGTTACAAATTATTTACCATATTATTTTTAAAATACATATTTCTCTAATAATATTATAATATAAAATATTCTAATAATATGATATATTTTACAAAATATTTTCGGTTATTTAACTTTGACCATTTTCAAGCCTTAAATACACAACAATCTTCTTTCAAATAGCAGAAAACATCTAAAATAAAGACATTTAGCTGATTTAAATACAGTAAAACAGTAATTTTGCCGTCACACATCATAAAAGAATTAATTACTATTTGTAAAAACTGATATTATTTACAGTTGTGTCCGTTTTTTAAAAGTCAATGTAAATTAATACTGTAAAAGAAAATTATGAGATCTTTTCTGTAGTTTAACAGAGAAAATCTATAAAATAAGTTACAAATTATTTACCTTATTTTTGATATAAAAATTTTCTAATATTATAGTAATTTGTATTATAATATACACTTTTCTAATAATGTGAGATATTTGACGAGATATTTCCTGTCATTTAATATTAACCATCTTTCAAACCGTAATATACAAAAAATATTCTTTCAAGAAGAAGAAAACATCTGTAAAATTATTTTATTGTTTGCTGATTTAAAAACAGTAATAATTTTGCGATCACACATCATAAAAGAAAGAATTATTACTTTTAAAAATACAGATTTTTGATGTGGACATTATTTACAGATGTGTCCATTTTTTTAAAAATCAATGTGAATTAATACTAATAATATTTAAAAATAAATAAATATCTGTAATTTAATTGAAAAAAATCTATAAAATAATTCAAAAATTATTTTTAATATAAATATTTTTCTAATGATATTATAATAATTAATATAATTAATACTTTAAAAATATTAGATATTTGTAATTTAACAAAACTGAAAATCTTTAAATTATTTACGATTTTATTTTTAATATACATATTTTTTTCTATAAAATAGCAGCAATTATCTGTCGAATAATGTTACTGTTTGCTGATTTAAACACAGTAATAATTTTGTGGCCGAACATCAGAAAAGAATGAATTAGTAAAAATACTGATTTTTGATTTTTTATGTGGACTTTTTTTCCTTTTGTAAATTTCAAAAATTCATTCCTCTTCTATGATTTCACTAAATGTTATCTGTAATTTACCAACAGAAGGATAATAAGAATGTAAAATCACTATTTTAATTTTTACATACATATTTGTTCTATTAAATAACAGCAAATATCTGCTAACAACATCATATTTGCTGATATAAATTCATAATATAATTTTACAGTCAGGCGTCATAAAAGAGTAAAAACACAGATTATTGATACTGTTTTAGTCATATTATGATTTTACTGGATATTATCTGGGTACAGTTAAAGCCATTATTTTGAAAAACCCACCTGTGTACTGCCGTTTGTGTAAACTGTTGTCTCCATAGTAAGTGTCGAGTTGCATAGATGACTGCGCCCTCTGGTAGTTCGAACTGTGGCGTCGGATCCCGAGCATCGCCGGCGAGGACGTCGCACTGCCGCCTGAAGGCCGACAACATTAAATCAGCTTTATTACCATCAGGAAGAAACCAGCGGCTTCAATCCAGGAGGCGACGGATCTCCCACCTGACTGGATGACGGGGGACATCTGCAGCGGGCTGGTGGGCAGCGTGGGCTGGGATCGGTACCGGTCTCGCTCCAGGGTGGAGACGGGGGTGATGAAGTGGGTGTAGTTCCATCCGTCCTGTTCGACATTAGAAACATCATGAAGGACGGTCAGCGCTCTGTCAGTGTGTGTGTGAGGACCATCTATAATCAATAAACACACTCAAACATACATCTAACATTAAAACTCAACCACAGAATGTAAATATATCGTTATATTTATCGTTTCATGACAGGTTCTTTGTGGGAAGCGTTCATTAAAGTGGCTTAAACAATCAATAATTACATAAATGCATCGTTTTTTCGACATTAGCTCATAATTAGAAGTGTATCAAGATCTTACCGTAATTCTTGGACTATTAAGCGCACCTGAATACAAGCCGCAACCACTAAATTTATTTATTTTAATTGGAACAGCTCCACTGGTCCACTGTGACCCGTTTGATAATTTAATTGGGCATGAAGCTCGTTAGTTAGCCTGTAGAAAGCCATAAATTAGTGGCATCATTGTTTAAGCAGCAGGGTTCAAAGCGTGGTGAAAAAGTAGCAGATTATAGTCTGGAAATTACGGTAATTGGTTTAATTCTGCAAAGACAGCAGGTTTTTAAAGGTTTTTATTTTTTAATTTTCACACCTGTTTTTGCACCAATTAATGTGGAAAACGTACTTTCCAGTCTGCTAGAAAGTATTTGAGTGTCACTTTTCTACAAATCTGACTCCATACTGGTCAAACATAATTAGAAATTCTTACTATAAATGATATGAAATGTAGGGTTTTGAAGGATAAATCAGTTCTTACATGCTGCTGTGTCGGTTTACTGATTACAGACGGGTTATTTAGGGGATTTAAGGAGCGACTGTGTTCTCTAATTACTTAAACTGAAAGTATTTATAAAGTTTATTGTGAAAATTAACGACCACAGGAGCTTTTTGCTCACATAAATCCACATTAAGAGGTCAGCTGGAGCATTTTTAGGTATTATTTAGGGACAAATGTGACTCAGCATGCCAAAAATATTAAAGATTTCTCAGTATAAATAATAAAAAAAGACAGAAAATGAAAGTTTTTGGCTCCTCCTTTAATTATTAGGAGGTTGAACAATAATCTGTTTCCTGTTGAGTCTCTTGGTTCTGAAACATCATTTAAATTCACCTTATTATTACTTTTTTAGCATAAAAAACCTTCATAAAAAAGCCGATTATGTCTCACTAACAACCTCCAGACGACCATTTAATTGGACAAAGGTGTATTTTCAGTGACAAAATGTAAATTATATTGTTATATTTGTAATTTTGTGACATATTTTCTGTCTGATTCTATTTAAAAAATGAACAACAAACGAATAAATAGCTTTATTTTCCCTCCTTAGTTCTGATTTGTGATGATTTACAGTAATAATTTCACACCTCATGTGATTTAAGGATTAATTAAATCTGTTTATGAAGCTTGGCAGCGGTTCATGTAGAAACTATAGAAACTAACGACCACAGGAGCTTTTTGTTGACATAAATCCACATTAAGAGGTCAGCCGGAGCATTTTCAGGTGCTATTTTGGGGACAAACTTGACTAAATATTAAAGATTCCTGGATATAAACCACATAAAGGTATAAAAAGAAGGTCCTGACCTGTTTGTAGAGGCTCCTCAGCTCCCTGTACTGCCACAGAGTGTTCAGCACCTGAGCTGCTGCCTTCACCACCTTCATGGAGTACCTGCAACACAACACGGGTTAGATGCTCCTACTACTAGATACTGGATCTCCTCCTGGACCCCCCTCTCCGTACCCCTTCCCCCGTCCTTTGCTGATGTCCACCAGCTTCTCGATGCCTCCGCTGTCGGCCAGAGCTTTGGCGTTCTCCATGTTGCGGCTGGTGACCTCGTGCAGCGTGCAGCAGACCGACGCCACCGTGTCGTCCGACAGCACCGACGGGCTGCCGCCGGGCAGCCGGTTCACCAGGTCCCTCATGGCGTACTTTCCTACAGGACCAGGAAACGTGGTGAGGAGTGGAGATCTGCTGTTCTGAACCTCTGATCAACATATGAGCTATTAGACTGGGTTCAGACTGGGTTCAGACTGGTTTATACTGGTTTTAGACTGGGTTCAGACCGGTTGTACACTTGGTTTCAGACTGGTTTTAAACTGGGTTTTAGACTAGTTTCAGACTGGTTTTAGACTGGTTTCAGACTGGTTTTAGACTGGTTTTAGACTGGTTTAAGACCGGTTGTACACTTGGTTTCAGACTGGTTTTAAACTGGGTTTTAGACTAGTTTCAGACTGGTTTTAGACTGGTTTCAGACTGGTTTATACTGGTTTTAGACTGGTTTGAGATTGGTTTCAGACCGGTTGTACACTTGGTTTCAGACTGGTTTTAAACTGGGTTTTAGACTAGTTTCAGACTGGTTTTAGACTGGTTTCAGACTGGTTTTAGACTGGTTTCAGACTGGTTTTAGACTGGTTTTAGACTGGTTTCAGACTGGGTTCAGACTGGTTTTAGACTGGATTTAGACTTGGTTTCAGACTGGTTTTAGACTGGTTTCAGATTGGGTTCAGACTGGGTTTCAGACTGGTTTCAGACTTGGCTTTACACTGGTTTTAGACTGGATTTAGACTGGTTTCAGACTTCATTTCAGATGGGCTTTAAACTGGGTTTTAGACTGGTTTTAGACTTGGTTTTAGACTGGTTTCAGACTTGGCTTCAGACTGGTTTTAGACTGGTTTTAGACTTGGTTTTAGACTGGTTTCAGACTTGGCTTCAGATTGATTTTAGACTGGTTTTAGACTTGGCTTCAGACTGGTTTCAGACTGGTTTCAGACTTGGCTTTTCAGATGGGCTTTAAACTAGGTTTTAGACTGGTTTCAGACTTGGCTTCAGACTGGGTTTCAGACTGGGTTTCAGACTGGTTTCAGAATGGTTTTAGACTTGGTTTCAGACTGGTTTCAGACTGGGTTTCAGACTGGTTTCAGACTGGGTTTCAGACTGGTTTCAGACTGGTTTCAGAATGGTTTTAGACTTGGTTTCAGACTGGTTTCAGACTGGTTTCAGACTGGTTTCAGACTTGGTTTCAGACTGGTTTCAGACTGGTTTCAGACTGGGTTTCAGACTTCATTTCAGACGGGCTTTAAACTGGGTTTTAGACTGGTTGTAGAATGGTTTCAGACTTGGATTCAGACTTGGCTTCAGACTGGTTTCAGACTTCATTTCAGACGGGCTTTAAACTGGGTTTTAGACTGGTTGTAGAATGGTTTCAGACTTGGTTTCAGACTTGGCTTCAGACTGGTTTCAGACTTCATTTCAGACGGGCTTTAAACTGGGTTTTAGACTGGTTGTAGAATGGTTTCAGACTTGGTTTCAGACTTGGCTTCAGACTGGTTTCAGACTTCATTTCAGACGGGCTTTAAACTGGGTTTTAGACTGGTTGTAGAATGGTTTCAGACTTGGTTTCAGACTTGGCTTCAGACTGGTTTCAGACTTCATTTCAGACGGGCTTTAAACTGGGTTTTAGACTGGTTGTAGAATGGTTTCAGACTTGGCTTCAGACTGGTTTCAGACTTCATTTCAGACGGGCTTTAAATTGGGTTTTAGACTGGTTTTAGAGTTTGTCCTGGATTTGTTTTTGGTCAGATTTGGATTTGTTAGACTGGTTTTGGACATGATGTTGGACCAGATGTTGACTGTTTCTGACTGGTTTTAGTCTAGGTATGGATTTGGTTTGGAACCTGGTTTAGGAATTGGTTTTAGACTGGTTTTAGAGTGACTTAAGATATGTCTTTAGGTTTAGATTTATTTTTGGACTTCCTTTGAACTGGTTTTAGACTGGTTTTAGACCAGGTTTGATTTTTGTTTTAGATTTGGTTTTGGACTTGGTTTTACACCAAGTTTAGACTAGTTATGGACTGTTTGAGACTAGTTTTTTAGTATTTCAGACCAGGTTTGGATATACATTTTAAGCTTGTTTTAGACTGATGATGTTTTAGTCCAGATGTGAACTGGTGTTGGACTTCATTTAAACTGGTTTTGGACTTCATTTAAACTGGTTTTGGACTTCATTTAAACTGGTTCTGGACTGGTATTAAGGACAACAGTTGGTTCCACATCTGTATTTTAGTCGATCTGTTTTATCTGCTCTCATGTCGACACTCTGGACGACAGATTCTCTTGTTTTCTGTCCTTTTAATTTTTTATTTGATGTGCAGCAGAAAACACTCCTCTTGAACTCCTCGTTGTTTCTCCAGACGACCTTTAGAACTGAGTTTTGCTGGTTTGGTACCACTTAGACTTTATTTACCTGAGGTGGAACCAACTCATCAGCCAGGTTAGACTCGAGCGCGACGGCGACCGTTTCCTCACCTATCAGCTCCTTGTTGCGTCCGTCCAGCGCCATGTTTCTGAGCGCCGTGGCGACGGAACAAACCACCCGGTCGTTGTCCATCCTCAGCAGCTCCACCAGGATGGGAAGGCCTTTCTCCTTACGCACCGCCGCCCGGATGTAGGCCGAGAACTGCACAGACAGACAATAGTCAACCCTTGATTCTGATGTTAAGACAGAGCTTCAATAATCCTAAAGGAGACTCTTGAAGATGAGTTCTAGAAATGTTCTGAGAGGGTTCTGGTAACGTTTTCAGCATGTAAACAAAGCTGTTGTGCTTTTTGTACGTCCTACAGAGAAACATTTAAACTTTGCTCCTCCATTTTTGGAGTTTTAAGGCCTCATATTAAAGACTCCAGGTGAACTGGGTGAAGTCGGACCTTCCAGTTCCCGGCGGACAGGTTCTGCAGCGACCCAGCGGCCCCCTCCAGCGTGGCCGGGTTGGAGCTCTCAGCCAGCAGGTTGAGGTACGGCTTCACCACCATCGGATGCCACAGCAGCTCGGCTCCCCTCAGAGACTGGGAGAAGCCCGGGATCGGACCGACGCCGTCCCACTGAAACGCAAACCAACCGGTCAGAACCTGCAGGACCAAGAACCTGCTGCCTGTCCTGCAGAACCTGAACACATCAGACACTGAAATATAAGAAATCACTGAAAACCTGAAGTGTCACTTTTCTATTTAATCAAGATATAAAGGCTGAATGCCGCCGAATCTGAGGCCAGAAATGATTCATTACATACCTCAGAACTCCTGGTTCATTCAGATCAACTAAAACGAGATCTAAGTGTCAACAACTGAATTGAAAAATGGACATGATTGGTTTTTTAACTTGTTCTACATGGTTTTAGAGCTGGTGTTGGATTTAGTTTTAGACCTTTATTGAATTAGTTTTTGGACTTCATGTTAGACCGGGTTTGGACTGGTTTTTGACTGGTTTTAGACCAGGTTTGGACTGGTTTACAGCTTTGATTTAGACCAGGTTTGGACTTGTTTTTGGCCGGTTTTAGACCAGGTTTGGACTGGTTTATGGCTTTAATTTAGACCAGGTTTGGACTGGTTTATGGTTTTGATTTAGACCAGGTTTGGACTGCTTTATGGCTTTGATTTAGACCAGGTTTGGACTGGTTTTAAAATGGTTTTAGACCAGGTTTGGACTGGTTTTAAAATGGTTTTAGACCAGGTTTGGACTGGTTTATGGCTTTGATTTAGACCAGGTTTGGACTGGTTTTAAAATGGTTTTAGACCAGGTTTGGACTGGTTTTAAAATGGTTTTAGACCAGGTTTGGACTGGTTTATGGCTTTGATTTAGACCAGGTTTGGACTGGTTTTCGACTGGTTTTCGACCTGGTTTGGATTGGTTTTAAAAAGGTTTTTAACCAGGTTTGGACTGGTTTTAAAATGGTTTTAGACAGGGTTTGGACTGGTTTTCAACAGGATTTAGACCAGGTTTGGACTGGTTTATGGCTTTGATTTAGACCAGGTTTGGACTGGTTTTTGACTGGTTTTAGACCAGATTTGGACTGGTTTTAAAATGGTTTTAGACCAGGTTTGGACTGGTTTACAGCTTTGATTTAGACCAGATTTGGACTGGTTTATGGTTTTGTTTTAGATCAGGTTTGGACTGGTTTTTGACTGGTTTTAGAGCAGGTTTGGACTGGTTTATGGCTTTGCTTTAGACCAGGTTTGGACTGGTTTATGGCTTTGATTTAGACCAGGTTTGGACTGGTTTTAAAATGGTTTTAGACCAGGTTTGGACTGGTTTACAGCTTTGATTTAGACCAGATTTGGACTGGTTTATGGCTTTGTTTTAGACCAGGTTTTTACTGGTTTTCAACTGGTTTTTGACGAGGTTTGGACTGGTTTTAAAATGCTTTGATTTAGACCTGGTTTGGATTGATTTTAGACCAGGCTTAGACTGGTTTATGGCTTTGATTTAGACCAGGTTTGGACTGGTTTTCGACTGGTTTTAGACCAGGTTTGGACTGATTTTAAAATGGTTTTAGACCAGGTTTGGACTGGTTTTAGACTGGTTTTTGACCAGGTTTGGACTGGTTTCAAACCTGTTTTAGACCTGGTTTGGACTGGTTTATGGCTTTGATTTAGACCAGGTTTGGACTGGTTGTAGACCAGGTATGGACTGATTTGGGATCTTCTTTTAAGCCAAGTTTTAGACTGGTTTTAGACCAGGTTTGGACTAGTTCATGGCTTTGTTTTAGATCAGATTTGGATTGGTTTTTGATTGGTTTTCAGACCAGGTATGGGCTAGTTTACAGCTTTGTTTTAGACCAGGTTTGAATTTGTTTTTGGATTTGTTTTAGACCTGGTTTCAGATTTGGTTGTTTGGATGAATCTGATCAGAAATAACGTCATAACTTCAGTTTTTATCTTCAATAGTTCCTCAGATGTTGTCGTTCAAACAGCCTCAGATTTCAATGTGAGGAGAAACCTGCTGAGACTTGGTCGACGGGCACATTTAAAATATTATATCTCAGAAATGTGTTTTATAATTCAAGTTAAAATTATTTATAAAAATTAATTTTCTATGCTTTAAAAAATGCAGGAAAAAAGAGACGTTACAGAGAAACTGATGTAGAAAGTTGATGATTTGAGGAAACTTTTGTTGACGTGTTTTAAGTATTTTTAAGTTGGTAACCTTCTTCTAAACCCTCCAGACCTCCCAAACAGCCTCTAATACCCCCCACCCCTGTTCTAAACCCTCCAGACCTCCCAAACAGCCTCTAATACCCCCCATCCCTGTTCTAAACCCTCCAGACCTCCCAAACAGCCTCTAATACCCCCCACCCCTGTTCTAAACCCTCCAGACCTCCCAAACAGCCTCTAATACCCCCCACCCCTGTTCTAAACCCTCCAGACCTCCCAAACAGCCTCTAATACCCCCCACCCCTGTTCTAAACCCTCCAGACCTCCCAAACAGCCTCTAATACCCCCCACCACTGTTCTAAACCCTCCAGACCTCCCAAACAGCCTCTAATACCCCCCACCCCTGTTCTAAACCCTCCAGACCTCCCAAACAGCCTCTAATACCCCCCCTCCTGCCTGCTACCTTGCTGTCGGCCCAGCCGCCCCTCTTCCTGCCCCGCCGCCTCTTGCCCCAGCAGAGGTAGTCGAGCTCTTTGGCCGGAGACGAGAAGCCCAGCAGGGTGTCCAGCTCCTGGTTGCCGAGGAGACGGGAGGAGGGCATCTCCACCTCCAGACGGTACGAGAGGTTCCTCAGGGTGCAGACGCTGTTCTCCACGATCTGACGGCAGAAACACCAGAAGCTCGTTATTAAAGCAGCTCTACAAGAACAACAGGGACCTTCAGAGGGTCGGTTAGAGGAAACCAGCTCCAGATGAGGACGTTTAGTTTATGAATTCTGCTCTAAACTGTCTGTACTTTCACTAAACTAGTCTGCAGCTAATTTTAATCAGTTTTTTAAGAATTGTATTTTACAATTTTTCTCATGTCTTGTCTTTTTTTTAACCGTTTAAATCAGTTTTAATTATTTTCTACATGTGTTCACTATATTACATTTTTCTGTATTGTTTTTTTATTTGGATAATTTAAAAAAAATACATATTTTATATATATATATGTTTTATTTTTATTTTTCTAAATTTGATGTCATTTAATATATTTTTTAGTTATTCTTTTATTTTCTTTTTTGTTCACTTAATTTCTTTCAGACTGTTCCTGATTAATTTAATTTAAAAATATAGTTTTTTAATTTAAGTCGATTAATCATTTTTAAAATTATTTTTTATTAATTTTATTTTCTCTAAATTTAACGTAATTTATTACATTTTTTGATTTTTTTAGATATTCTTTCATTTTCTCTTTTTAGATTTCATAAATGTAAATATTTCCTATTAAACCTGATAATTTAAAATAAGGTGTTATAGAAATAAACTCGCTTGCTTATGTTTCTGTTTTAGTTCCTCTGGTTTTAAGTAAACTCTTCTGCACTTTTATTCATTTATTTTAAGATTTTTCTTTTCTATTTTATTGTAATTTTATCTATTTTTTTTATCTTGTCTTTTTTTTCTATTTCTGTCAATAACATTTTATTATTCTTTCACTGTTCACTTCATACATATTTTCTGTAATTTTTTTATTATTATTATTATTTTTTACATTTGCTTGTAAAGCACTTTAAATGAACCTCTATGCATAAAAAGGTTCTACAGAAATAAACTTGTTGGTTTATGATTCCTCTTTTTTTCTTCTTCTTTTTTTGCTATTTTTGTCAATAACCTTTAATTATTTTATCAGTCTGTGCTCATTTCATACATTTTACCTGTACCGTTTTTTAATAATTGAATTTAATTAATGTGTGTTACATGTCGTTTTATTTTTCACATTTGTCTGTAAAGTAGTTTAAATTAAAAGGTGCTATAAAAATAGTGTTTATTTATTTGAATTAGCAAAATATTATGTGTAATATTTTCAATTTCATGTGCAATTTTACATGATCTCGTCTAATAATTCCATTTCATTTTTAATTTTAGTTCATTAGCGTGCAGAATATTTCCACATTATGTGCGATATTTAACGTTTACATGCAGAATGTCTTCGTCTTCATGTGCAGTCTTTAATTTCCATGTTTCAGTTTCAGATCCAATATTTCATTAACATGTGTCACATGACTTTACTACGTCAGAATCAAGGTGATTTAGAGTCATTTCTATTTCGGTATCTCACTTTTATCTTCTTGCTTTTCCATTAAAAACTGCTTTTTATGTTTTCCCAGCAAAATCAGGCCCAAAAATCTCCCTTAAAATGAATTCAGTTGTATCTCTTCTTATAAATCTGTGTTTTCTGCTGTATTATTTTGCTCAGATGCTCAGAAACTGTTGTCTAGATCAGTGGTTCTCAGCTGGTCCAGCCTCAGGACCCACTATGTCTCTATTAATAACAGTCGCAACCCAAATTGTTGAAGTTTGCTGTTCATGTTAACAAATTAAGGTTTATTTGGGTGGAGTCTCAATGCATTTTGATACAGCTTTGAAAAATTTTGGCTTATTTTTTGCTCATTTTAGTATATTTGGACACTTTTGCCAAGTTTTGGGCATATTTTTGGCCCATTTTGACAAATTTTGAGCACATTTTGGTTCATTTTTGGCTCGTTTTAGCATAACCCATTAAGCCAAATCTAGAGGTTAATATTGGGCAACTACTGGTGTCATCACCACTAAATATCCTGCTGTTGAAAGCAAACTGTGTCATAAGAAACACTTCCTTCAAAATAAAAGACTTTATACCACTACTTTTTGCTTCTGCGACCCTCTAAAAATGGCTTCGCGACCCACTTTTGGGTCCCGACCCACCAGTTGAGAACCCCTGGTCTAGATGTGCAGATTAGAGCCGTGGTGACTGTGCAGGGTGTTCCTCTGATCTGTTGGGCTGCACCTTGCTGTCGTAGTCGGACGTGTTGACGCAGGCCTTGAGGACGTGGAGCAGCGAGTCCACCAGACCCTCGCAGCATCTCAGCTGACTCCTCGCCTCCTCGCCGGCCGAGCTCAGGTTCCTCAAACACAAACACAAGCAGCTGCAGTGAGCGGCTTCCCCCACAGGGTGGCTTCAAACCTGCCCGGATACAGTAAAAGCAGGCGGCCGGTCCTCCAATAGGAGCTGCTGACATGAGGAGACTGCACAACAGCGCCGGGCTCCCACAATGCATTTCTATAGCACCGATCCACAGCATCCCTGCAGCAGCAGCGTTCAGCCTGAGCTGCTCTTCAAACACACCTGAGCAGGAGGCTTCAGCGGCGTCGGCAGCAGATGTTCTGTTTGCTAAATAAGGAGGTGACACGACTCCTCATGTTTGCTAAATAAAAAAACAATCGGCTAACAGAGGAGACGCTTTGTAGGATAAAAGAGACTCCACTTGGAGCAGCTGTGTGGAAAACACAGATATTATCACAGAGGGAATTAACATTTACACCTTCACAGAGCAGTGAGAGATATTAGTGGAGTGATTCATGTTTGAAACTGATCCAGGAGGAGAATAAAGACCAGAAAGACTCAAATCTTTAGGTTTATGAAGCTTTTTCTGACTGTTATCAATAAACTGCAGCTTAAAAGTGGAAATTTTGCATCTTCTAGCATAAAAAAAACATGATATGGACTCTTTAGCAAGATAGAAAACTCTTTTCTACATGTGACGGATCCATACTTTTTATAATTTATACGACTTGGACAGACGCTTTTTCCATTTCCTGTTTTAAATCTCCTTTTTTAAGGCCTCATACAGTGAAAATCTACTTTATTTACCTTGTTATCACGTCAATAGGGTGTTTGTTACGTGCTAGAAGACACAATATGAGTGAAATAAGCAACTTAACTGTACTAAACTGTCCTGCAGCTGCAAAACTTGTTTTTTAAACGTTCTTGAAAAGTACAAATCACTCATATATATATATATACACAAGAAAAATGTAATTTAAGCCGACGAAACCCAGATTCTGTTGTTAAAATCCCCCTCTGGTTGTTGATTTAACCCTTAAAAACTAATTTATCTGCATCAAAGTTACATTTTTATACTTTTTCTTCGAGGAATATTATCCACTCCTGCTTTAAAATGTCTCACTGTTGTTAAACAGCCTGTTGGTGAATTACTGCCTCATATTGAGTTGAATTATGGGTCAAATTGGGTCGTAAATAGCTCAGTTTAATGATGCAGACTTATTACATGATCTTAAGTGTCAAGGAGGCGGAAATAAAGGGTTGCACAGCAGAAACTCTTGTTCTAAACTGATTTAAATAACATTTAACCTCAATTTAAGACAGTTTAATACGTGTAAAGGCTTAAATTTAATAAAAGCTCCTATTTTAAAGTCTCCATCTGGTAGAAATCAACTTTTTTTTAGCTTCTTAACGCATCTCTATGATATTTTTTATACATTAGAAGACACATCATGAGAGAAAAGAGTATTTCCGCCATGAAACTGCAGCGTACTGATGACGAAAGTATAGATTGAGACATCTGGGGTTTCATTCGTAACACATTTAACTGCACAATCTCTCACATAAACACAAGTTCAAGCTAACTGAACCCAAAGTAATGTGAAAATCCCTCAGCGTCCCATCAACACTGATGAATAAACATGAAAACGTTTGAACTAAATGCATTTAAGACCTCAATAAAGACATTTCAACAGAGTTCTTCTTGGAGTTTGCGCCACTCTAAATTTCGACGGCAAGATTTTCAACTCTTCACTTACGAATAATCAGTTTTGACCCTGAAAGAAAAGCAAAAAATGCAGTTTATCAGAGTTTCTAAGTTGTCAATTCAACACAGGAGTGAACCAGATAAGGTGAACCATCGTCCACTTTTCTCCACGTTCAGGATGAAACTTTTAAAAAAAATTTGGTCATAGAAAAGAGACAGTCATCAGCAAAGAATTGACCTTCATCTGGGGTTAAACGGTCAAAACAGATTGTTAAAAACTGCAACCTAAATTGAAAGCATCAGTGAAATCAACTATTAGACTTGTGTTTTTGCTCTCTTTTCTGCCGTGGGTGGTAAATATAATGATGCTGCTTGTACTTTTGTCGTTTTTCTCCATTTCGTTGCGAAGATAATTTAACACGTCTAATTCCTCCGACGCCTCTGCAGCCCTCGGAGTGTCTTATTTCGCCATATGCCACTTTAATCTAATCACAGTTATTTCCAAAGACTTAATCGCATGGGATGAAGGGAGATTTTACTTCAAATCACATTCTTCAAAAGGACTTTAAAGCCGAGCTCCAGTCTGTGAAATCTGCAGGTAATAAATCTCAACCATCATCCTCTGAGTTTGAGACACTGCTGTTATTTGCCTCCGCAGGCCAATATGGTCGGATGCATCTTTAAGACTTCGCCGCTGCATAAAATCTCCATTACAGAGGCCCTTATTGATGGATTATACAGCCGTGATTATGCGCTGTGGTTTTACGGAGTCGTTAGGATGAGGAGCAGACAGAAAGAAGCGGCGCAGACGACCAATAAATCCAAAAGTCATCCTTGCATTTCAAAACCCGAATCAATTTAATGAGCAAACAGCTCAGCAGGCACTTTGTTAGATGTGTTTCATTGGGGAAGTGAGGACGGATTTGAGGTGGACGCCGATAGAAACGTCCTGATTAAGTCTGATAACCAATGACGCCCATAACTCAACTTGCGAGGGGTGCGTTCGATTCGTGTCTCACCTCAGACAGCCGGTGGTGTTGCGCAGCAGCAGCGACGACTGAAACTTGACCTTGTGCTCTTCGCGGTGGGAGACGGTGCTCCAGCCCGAGTGCGGGATGACGACGGTGTTGGTCAGCGTGGACAAGGCGTCGCGGATGATGGTCATCTTCACGGCGTCGCACGAGGACAGGTTCCACAGGACGCCTGGAAAAGCAAAAAACAAACAGAGTTAAGATTTGCGACATCCCAAGTCCCAGTTTGGTACCATTTTCCTAGATAATACACACTTCAATTGTAGTAGATGAGCTGTAGTACCTTGTTGCACCACCGGGTGGAGCCTTTTATTGTTTAACAGTGTAGAACCAACCAGAGGAGGGAGGCAGCTTCATGTTTGCAAGCAGAAAACGTTGTGGGAGTTTAGCTAGCGACATTGCTTTTAATCTAGCAAAGGGGCACCATGACAAAGTCTTCTGTGATGCTTAATGACCTCCACCCAGCGCTTGCATTCAAGACAAGCTGGGATCAACTAGAATAATCTCTCAGTGGCAGCTACCTTGGCGGCCTCTGTCATTTATTCATAGCTTAAAGTAGCAAAAAAATGTGTAATGTGTAGTTATCAGCTGGTGTGCCTCCAGTAAATCCTTGGTTTTCCAACTTGTTGCACTAAAACATAACCAGCTCTGACTTTCAAGGCAAACAGATCACAGAATATCTGCACAATTTGTCAATTTACAGGAAATTTTTTGGGATTTCTCTTTCACATTTGCTTAAAATCTAATGTCCAAACATTATTCCAAACTAGTAAAGGGGCACCATGACAAAGCCTTCTGTGATGCTTCATGACCTCCACCCAGCCCTCGTGTTTAAGACGAGCTGGGTTCACCTAGGATAGTATTTACAAAGTACTGCGTAATGCACAGTTATCAACTGGTATGCTAGCAGCCTCCAGTAAATTCCTGGTTTTCCAACTTGCAGCACTGGAACGCAACCAGTTTCGACATCCAAGAGAAACGCAACACAGCATATTTGTACAACTGGTTGATCTAGATGCAATTTTTTTTAGAGATTTCTTTTCCATATTCACTTAAAACCTGAGTTTCAAACATTATTCTTGACATTATTCTTAACTAGAAAAGGGGCACCATGATAAAGTCCTCTGTGATTCTTAATGACCTCCACCCAGCCCTTGTATCTAAGACACACTGGGATTAACTCGGACCTTATTCAAAAATACTGCGTAATGTGTAGCTATCAAATAGTATGATAACAACCTGAAGCAAAACCTTCATTTTCCATTCGTCGTCCTCAATTTACATGAAATTTGGGGGTTTTCTCTTCTACAAGGGGCAACATGACAAAGTCTTCTGATACACTTAATGACCTCCAACCAGCGCTTGTTAAATCAGGCTGGGATCAACTAGAATAACCTTCACAAAATACTTCTAATATGTCGTTATGTTCAGATACCTTCAGGAAAACTTTGGTTTTACGACTTGTTGTTCTTGACATCATCTTTCATCTCGTGACGGGGCACCATGACAAAATCTTCTGAGACACTTAATGACCTCGGGCCAGCGCACACATGTTAAATCAAACGGGATCGACGAGAATAACATTCCTATATCCCAGGGGCACATGTGCCGATGTGCCGTTTATATGTGGCTTAAAATAGCAAAATCAGACCAACTAACGCCCATTGTGCCCAAGTAATAATACAAATGCACCACTTAGGAAGAATATTTTGAAATTTGTGACACCTGTGTGACAGCTGATATAAACAAAGGATCGGGCTTAAGTAGGCACATCTGTAATCAATATAAAAGTTTTATAAAATAAACTTCCTAACTGCAAGATGCGTCTTCTTAAGATGTGAAACCAAAGAGTCAAATTCAACCCTTTGAGGACACGCCTTTCAAGCCCCAAAACCCACCGGATGACCGTTAAAACTGGAGTAAAATCACTGATTTATCGGCTCTTAATACAGCAAACTGACAGTCAGGAGCTTCTGGCTGCCTGGCTCAACTATAAACTTAAATCAGTCCCTCCAGGAGTTCGTGATGTTCCGATCGCAACAGTTAACGCTAATTCAAGCAATCTCCATGAATTCTGCGCGACCTTGCAATTTCATCCAATCACCGCGACTTCTCCGCAATTTTGTCCCGCCTCCCGTGAGTTCCACCAATCACAGCAGTCCCCAGTAATGCACGTACGTCACCGGATTCACTTCCTTGTTTATGGTTTGAAGATACAGATGCAACAAAAACTACTGCAAAACAATCCCCTGATGTTCTTCACCAAAGCGGAGCTAAACTGTTTTCACCCCGTGGAATATTGAGGTGGAACACAAACCAAAACCATCCACTGACAAACACTTTTCTACCGTAAACATATCAGGAGAATGGGTGAAACCAGCGGACCACAGACCAGACAAACCACCGTGATGAAGCTGTTGCATCCAGATCTGTGGCAGCACTGAAACAATGAAGGTCAGTTAGATTCATTAACTGACGTGACGAGCTGTGAGCGTGTGTGTGTGAACACGTGTGTGCCGGGATGTGAAATTAACTGTTTAAACTTTTAACATTTTTAATGAATTAAACAAAACAAAGAAAAAAATGCAACTTTTTAGCAATTTTTTACCGTCTCCCGCAATTTTATCGCAACTTTCATTGCAATTTTTTTAGAAAAGCTGCAACGAATTCAGGCATTTTAGGAGCAACAATCTGGAAAAACACCCAAGAAATCCTGGAGGGACTGGAAAATATAATCCTGCTGCTGCTATAATCCATGTTCTGTGCTGCGTCTCTTTAACCTCACCTTTCACTAACTTCTTCTTCCCATGGAGGCTTTAACTTTTGGAAACGGCTCCATCTACATATAGTGCATTTCTACAGTAGGTGGTGTCATTATAAGAGAACGAATATTTCACACCCTGAAATCTACAAAACCTTTGTAAACAAACACTATCGTCATTAGTTTTGATCACAAAGTACAAAAGAGTACAGTGATATTTGTCCAAACACTTTGGCAGGAAGGAGTTATGAGATGCTGTAATGGTATAAACAAGGTGCTGTGTTGTTAGATTATATAAAGAAACTCTTAAGGTATGTAAAAGCAGCTCTAATGATTAAACTCCTGAGCTGATCTTTCAAAACAGAACCCCTCTGGAGCGTCTCAGCAGGTCCAGGACTCTCCGGTGTGTCGTCTGCAGAACCTCGGAGCGTCTCGCAGCTTCGTCTCTGCTGGTATTAAACAGTATGTGCGCCGTGGCTGCAGAGCCGTCGGCGGCATCCTGTTTCCAAAGCACATTATCTGAGCATCTGTCCCGAGGACTGTGCCGAGATCTGTTCCGTCAACACTGAGCGCCGAGTGTTTAAGCCGCTGCCGCTCTCACCTCCCACAGAACAGCCGATACTCAGATTAATGCGCTGCCAGCCAGTCAGACGGCGGCACAGACTGACCAGCCGGCCAGCCGGAGAGGCGGCCAACGGACCCTGCTAGCAGGCGAACGCCCACTCACAGCCCAGCGGGATTTTAATGTGTCATGTTTGCATTTGGAGACTGTGTTTTTGTCAATGTGGATGCCGCTTCTACCTGAAATCACCCCTTCAGGAAGCAAACGGACAGACAAAGATGTAACTCCAAGGACCTCCAGAGGCTCCACTCTTGGTTCTTGCTCAGCTGTGTGAGTGGGATGTTAGAGAAATGTGGTGGGCGGCTTGGAAAGAGTCCAAGTGGCTGAGCCGAGGTGCAATCCAGGACATTTGTAGGGATATTTAAAGCTATTTTCGCTGCACTAGTTTGAAAGAAAATCAATGAATACCAAAAGCATCCAGAGACTCTGACTTCCGAAGTGTTTTCCAATACTGTTGATTTTGAGACATCTATTTTCTGTCACTTTAAATTGTTCCTTTTTACCTCATTTCAAGCTAATTTGCCCTCCTTTATAATTACACTGTGCTCCGTTTACCTCAGAAGTCAGCTGACCATGTTGGCGTGAACCCGACCAGGACCACCGCAGTGAATGCATAGTCCTGACAGTGAAGCACGGAGGTGGGAATGTGATGCTACAACTATGCTTTGGGAAACTATGTTGTCTGATGTGACTCCATTAAACCCCCTTTGGTGCATTTTAAAGAGAAAGGTAGAACAACACCACCTCTTCTATTAAATTTCAGATTAGGTCCACCTCATTTAGCATGAACCTGGTCTGGACCACAGTGAATGCATAGTCCTGACAGTGAAGCGCAGAGGAGAGAATGTGATGCTACAACTGTGCTTTGGGAAACTAAGTCGCCTGATCAATAAAACCCCTTTAGTGTATTTTAAAAAGAAAAAAAGAGCAACAATCCCTTTCTATTTATTATGAACCTGGTCTGGACCACCACAGTGAATGCATGGTCCTGACAGTGAAGCGCAGAGGAGGGAATGTGATGCTAAAACCATGCTTTGGGAAACTATGTTGTCTGATTAATAAAACCCCTTTAGTGTATCTTAAAGAGGAAGGTAGAACACCACAACCTCTCCTATTAAATTTCAGATTAGGCCCCCCTCATTTAGCATGAATCTGGTCCGAACCACCACAGTGAATGCATATTGCTGACAGTGAAGCATGGAGGGAATGTGATGCTACAACTGTGCTTTGGGAAACGATGCTGCCTGATCAATAAAACCCCTTTAGCGTATTTTAAAAAGAAAAAAAGACCAACACTACCTCTCTATTTAGCATGAACCTGGTCTAGACCACCACAGTGAATGCATAGTCCTGACAGTGAAGCGCAGAGGAGGGAATGTGATGCTAAAGCTAAGCTAACAAGTAAAAATTAAAAATATCTTAAAGGTGTATTGATGTTTGTTGCATTTAGTTCCTACTGTGGGGTCTGTATTTTTATCATCGTGAATCTAAACTGTTAGTTTTTACTTTATGCAAGAGAAAATGTGGACTCAGTTGACATTTAAGTGATGCTGCACATCGTAAACTGTGTTCTAAAGTGAGTTTTGGTGACAAACACTCCACAGAGCACCTTAAACTACACCTGACTGGACGTACCGGTGACCAGCTCGCGGACCTCGTTGTCGGTCGTCTTCCTGAGGAGGCGCAGCAGAGCAGGAACGCCGCCACAGTTCCTCAGCGCCACCTTGTTGTTGTCGGTGGCCTTTCCATACACCAGGTTCCTCAGAGCCCCGCAGGCGCTCTTCTGGACCTCGGCCAGCTTGTGGTCCAGCAGGTCCACCAGGTGCTGGATGCCTCCCAGGTGACAAACCTGCAGAACAGGAAGCGATGACTTTAATTTGTGTGATTCACAGTCAGCACATCATTTCAATTAAAAACAAACATACAGGAGAAACGTCTCCCTGTTTTTAAGACGTTAAAGGCAGGACTCAGTTATCAGGGTGAACGACAAACACTTTAATATCAATAGCAGACGTCCGAGCATTTTTTATGCAGAATGAAGCAGCTTTGCAGATTTTTACTGCAGAATATTCTCGAGTTAACATCAATATGTTCACTTTTGATTGCTTTTTCAACTGCTCTGATCTTATTTACATTTTTATTTGCCATTTTTTCCAAATTTTCAGGGTTTTATTCAATTTTTTCCTAAATTTTTAAACGCATTTAATTCTATTTTTTATTGGTTTCTCGCCAGTTTTGTTTGTCTTGTTATCTTTTGTTTATTTCATTTTTATTTTGTCAGGTTAAATTCATATTTTAATACTTAGTGCTGTGCCGCTACTACTGTTTGATTACTCTTCTTATATATTACCAGTGTGTGTAAAATACAAAAATAATGATATGTTTTTTATCTGCCATGTCTATTTTTATAGATTTTTTAAAAATTATTTTTATGGGATTTTTAAATGGATTTTAATTCGTTTTTTTTTTACTGGTTTCTCCCTAGTTTTGTTTGTATGTTTTATTTTTTGTTGTCAGGCTAAATTTATATTGTATTACACAGCGCTGGTTTAACTGCTCTGTTTTTATCAATTAATTTATCTTATTTATCATGTTGTATATTTATGATTTTAATTTAATTTTTAATGAGTTTTTTTCTTTTCCTTTTTTTACAAATTTTTATATATTTAAAATATTTTTATTTTTATTTTTTATTTTTATATTTTATTATTATTTTTTATTATTTTTATATTTTTTTGTTTCTGTATTTGTTCATTTTATTTTTTGCTGTCGAGTTAAATTTACTTTATATTACTCAGCGCTGGCTTAACCGCCTATTTATAATTTATTTCATTTTTAATGTATTTTAATTCTACGTTTTTACTGGTTTCTCCCACAGTTTTGTTTGTTTTGTTCATGTTATGTTTTGTTGTCGGATGCGATTACTCTTCTTATACATTAACAGTGTCTATAAAATGTAAGTTTAATTGCTTTGTAATGAAAAACTAATTTAAAAAGTAGTTTTGGAGACCATGTCTGATGACTTTCATGCAGAAGAACAACATCTGGTCGTAGTTTAATCCTTGAAATATCGTCTCCATCGGTGTTTTTATTAACTGCTTTCAGGTGATTCTGGTGAACAGCTTCAGTCAAATGTTAAAATGTCAAAGCAGTTCCTTAGAAGATGATGATATGATGATGTTACTGTTAAGTTTTGAGACGTTTCTTTACTAAAGTCCATTTAAATACCTATTAAAGAAGAGATTGCACCAACTTCATGTGATTTTCGAACACGAACAAGCGCCTCTGTGCTTCATTCAAAACTTCCTCGTGTCGCCTCGAAATAAACCCGTCTCAGGAGAGCGGCCGACGCTCCCCGCTTCCTCTGATTCTGTGTTCAAACCGTCACTGAAAACATTTGTTTCTGGCTGGATGAGCAGGCGGGCGTCCAGGCCGCTCCGAAGGCTAATGAAGAGCCCGTCACCAAACAAACCAAACGGCGCTGAAATGGCCGAGCTGAGAGGAGCTGGAGCTGCAGCGCCGCCGCATTTTGGCGCCGGATTGAACTGAAAGTTTTGCCGGAGCAGATGGCGCTTTGGCTGTGGAGTTTAGCAGCCAGCATCTCAAAGAAAGTCGAATTTCAAACCCTGTAAGCCGAGAAAACACTCTTATGGACGGAGCAGGGAGACAAAAGGAGAAGATCTGAGTCAGTCAGCCGGAAATCAAATCAATGAGAAGCCGAGTCAGACGAGTGAAGCGCTGCCTCCTCCAGAGCCGCTGGTTTTTTAATGTTAACGTCGTCAAAAAAGACGAGGAAAAACATTAAAGTGGTTTAAATTGTTGGAAATCTTTAGAGAACAAACAAAAAATAAGCCGCTCTTTTATTTTTCTACCTTCTATTATAATTTTCATGTTTTTGATCCCATAAAAAAGACAAAAAAACACAATAAAGTGTTGGAAAACTGAAAGAAAATACAAATAAATCACCAAGAAATACGACGCTCTTATGTTTTTCTTTTGTATCATAATTTTTATGTGCATCATATTATAAAGGAAGATTTTAAAAAGCACTAAAGTGTTTTAATTTTTTGCAAACCTGCAAGAAAATATCAGAAAGTATTTTTTTAAAAATAGGCCATTCTTTTATTTTTCTACCAAGGACTATAATTTTCATGTTTATATTATTTGAAAAAAGACAAAAAAACCCATTAAAGTGTTTTAATTTGTTGGAAATCTGGAAGAGACAAACAAAATAAGCTTTTATTGTATTTTTTTCTCTTGTATTGAAGTTGAATGTGTATCATATTAAAAGGAAGGACAAAAAAGCATTAAAGTATTTTAATTTTTTGCAAAACTGTAAGAAAATATAAGAAAATTATTTTTAAAAATAAGCTTTTCTTTTACTTTTCTACTGAGTTATTATAATTTTCATGTTTATGAGATTATTAAAAAAAAGACCGAAAACATTAAAGTGTTGGAAATCTGTAAGAAAATACAAAAAATCACCAAGAAATAAGACATACTTTAATTTTTTCTCTTGCATTATATTTTTTTATGTGCATCATGTTATAAGGGAAAATTAAAAAAGCACTAAAGTGTTTTAACTTTTTGCAAATCTGTAGAAATTTTTCAGAAAATATTCTAAAAAATAGACTATTCTTTTATTTTTCCACCTTGTATTAAAATGTTTATGTATATTTATATATATATATATTTTAAAAAGACAAAACAAAACATTAAAGTGTTTTAATTAGTTGAAAATCTGCAAGAAACAAACAAAAAATGCCTTTATTGTTTTTTCTCTTGTATTAAAATTTAATGTTCATCATATAAAGACAAACAAAAAAGCATTGAAGTGTTTTAATTTTTTGCAAATCTGTAGGAAAATAGAAGAAAATGTCCAAAAAAAATAGGACATTCTTTAATTTCTAGTTCTACTTTGCAATAATAATAATTTTAATGTTTGATATTATAAAGAAAAATAAACATTGGAAATCTAGAAGAAACTAACAAGATGATGACGTCTGCTTTTTATAATAATACATCTTTTAAATTACATTATTAAATTATTATTATTATTATTGTTAAATTATTGTTTTTGTAAAATAAGGTTCTTAAAAAATACTTTAAAAAGCATGAAAGTGGTTTAATATGTCAGAAAACACTGATATATGGTGATTGTTTCTATGTGACTGCATCTGTAGCATCACATTATCCATGATCCTGCAGCTCATAACGACCTCTGACGCCTTAAACTTGCTCGTTTACTCTGTACTGATCATACATGCGTCCATCAAAACAGGCTTTCTCCTCAGTAAACATGTGTTAACGTCAGCTGCCTCCACCCGAGCAGTGACTCATGTCTGTGACGTCTCGTCTCGTTATTTTTATCCAGAATCTGCCCAGCGAGTCCCTCCACCACCTCCTCCTCCTCCTCACCTCCACCTTGACCCTGTTGTCTCCGTAGCACAGGTGCTGCAGGTAGGCGGCGGCGTTGGCCTGGACGGAGGGGAAGTGATGCTGCAGCATGTGGATGACCTCCGGCAGCTCGGGGTCGCGCCAAGCAAACTCCCTGAGGGGGAAGGAAGAGGAAGGCTTCACTTTAAGTCTCCTAAACCACTTTGGATGTGTTGTTTTGATGCTTCACATCGAAGACTGTAAAAACATTTTGTTGTTTTTAGCTGCTAGCGGTTGATTCTGATCCTCCAGACCAAATGGAAACATCAAATATTTGATGCAGTGAGTCAACTACTTTAATAATCATTGACTCTCTTGATCCAAAAACCTGTTGGCAAGTTAGAAAAGCAGAAGGGACATTATTAAAAAAGATCATTTATCAGAGCAAAAATCTGTAAAAGCAGAAATAAATGTTGGACTTTTAGTAAATAAAACAACCACCACAAAATCTGGAAATGTCATCAAAAAAATCTGTATATTCTACATGTTTCATTAAAAAACTTGCCACAAATAAACCATTCGCAGCAACTAGATCCTGAAAATAAAAAAAAATTCTACGTTCCTCGGCGCAACTGAGAATCTATTAGCGGCTCATGTGTGACCAACAGTGACGTGGGAAAAATTCAGGGACTTTTCAGGGAAAAAAGACAAATTAGAGAGCCTGAGAGGAAAATCAAACCAACTGGATCAATAGAATAAACACAGCATGGCTCAGAAACAGTAAACAGAAAAGCAGGTTGTTGGAAGATACACTCAGCATGGTGAAACATCTTTCTACTGTTGATGTGCAGACAAGCAGTTTGAAAACATTACCACTACCATAAATATCGGCAGTATGTGGAAGCAAAACAAGAAACGGAACGAGAGACAAAACGACACAAACCAGACAAAAAATAACGACAACAAGACACAAAACGACCAAAACGAGACACAAAATGACCAAAATCAGACAAAAAATAACTAGAACAACACAAAATTATCAAAACAAGACACAAAACGACCTAAACGAGGCACGAAATCACCAAAACGGGACACAAAATGACCAAAACCAGATGATAAATAGCTGGAACAACACACAAAATTATCAAAACCAGCAAAATGAGATGAAAATTAACTAGAACAAGACACAAAATGTGACATAAAATCTACTGGACCACTAAAATAAATGCAGCATGGCTCAGAAACAGTGAACAGACGAGCAGGTTGTTGGAAGATACATTCAGCATGGAGAAACATCTTTCTACAGCTGATGAGCAGAGTAGTTTGAAATCATTGTTAGAGGCTGTAAAAATATAGTTAAATATCTGTAATACATGGAAGTAAAACACAACACAAGAAGAGCGAGATGACAAAACAACACAAACCAGACAAAAAACAACTAGAATAAGACACAAAACGACCAAAACGAGGTACAAAATGACACAAAATTATCAAAAAACCAGACACAAAACGAGCAAAATGAGATAAAAAATTAACTAGAACAAGACACAATATGATTGAAACGAGACACAAAACGACCAAAATGAGACACAAAGACAGCTAAGTGAGACGAAAAATAGCTAGAACAAGACTCAAAACCACCAAAACAAGACATAAATGGACCAAAAAGAGAGACAAAACAACCAAAACCAGATGAAAAACAGCTAGAACAAGACACAAAACCACCAAAACAAGACTCAAAACCACCAAAACAAGACATAAATGGACCAAAAAGAGAGACAAAATGACCAAAACCAGATGAAAAATAACTACAAGACACAAAATTATCAAAAAACCAGACACAAAACCACCAAAATGAGATGAAAATTAACTAGAACAAGACACAAAATGACCAAAACAAGACACAAAACAACCAAAACAAGGCACAAAATGACCAAAACAAGACACAAAACAACCAAAACAAGGCACAAAATGACCAAAACGAGACACAAAACCACCAAAATATGACACAAAAGGATCGAAATCAGATGAAAAATAGCTAGAAGACACAAAACCGCCAAAACAAGATACAAAACAACCAAAACCAGATGAAAAACAGCTAGAACAAGACACAACACCAACAAAACAAGACACAAAATCACCAAAACAAGACACAAAACAACCAAAACAAGGCATAAAATGACCAAAACGAGACACAAAACCACCAAAAAATGACACAAAAGGACCAAAACCAGATGAAAAATAACTACAAGACACAAAACCAGCAAAATGAAATTAAAATTAACTAGAAGAAGACACAAAATGATTTAAATGAAACACAAAATGTGACATAAAATCTACTGGACCACTAAAATAAATGCAGCATGGCTCAAAAACAGTAAACAGAGGAGCAGGTTGTTGGAAGATACATTCAGCATGGTGAAACAGTCGCCAAAACTGAGCTTAAAATTGTGATATTTTATAAAAATCACTTCATTCTACAGGTTTCATTTAAAATATTCACCAAAACCAAACATTTAGACAAACCAGATTCAAGTAAAATGAAAAAAATCTGGGCTCCTCTGTGCAGCATTCAGTGACCAACAGCCACAAGACAGAAATTAAAAATGTAGATATCTACAGTTCGTTAAGACGCCAGTGTTTGATTCCAGGATTGTTCAGGTTTTGAACAACGAGTAATCAAAGAGAAGCCTTACATCTGCATCAGCCTCACCAGATGTGTTTTGCAGAGGCAGTTAGCACATGTTAGCTAGCTTTCTTTTCCCCTCAACAGATCTGTGGCTTCTTCCCCTTCCACATAATAAATGCCTGATACGTTCACATAATCTGGACTTCCAGGGAGCCTCACAAGTGTTGCAGGAGCCCTGGGAGCAGAGCGACGCTGCACGAGGACGCCGCTTCAAAGGGGACTGTTAGAAGAATCGTTCTTATGTTAAGAATTATTCTTATTAGATAATCATTGAGTGACTGTCAGGACTTTAAAGTCTACATGTCAGCAACCATGAATCACCATAAAAAATCCCAAGCTGTATGTACTCACAGTAACGAACATAGAGAACTGACCCATTAAGATTGTGTAAGTGACACTTATCCTATGCTGACTCAGTATTTTGTCATCTCACCCCCCGTATAAGAACATTAGAGAAAGAACAAACAAACCAGGGCGAGCATTAGATGAAGCTTTGGGGAGTTTTTCAAAATAAAGACGGACGACTTTCAGATCAGACATTGAAAGTTTGAATATTATCAAGCACAGACTTCATATAGTCATGATTTTATAAGATTTCAAATGATTTTTATTGATTTTAGCTAAACTTTTGCAATAAATGATCCTATTTCGTCGTGCAACAGATATCTCCACCCACAAAGGAAGGCTTGAGGCTCTTTGTATGAGTTACTTTCATCCTGGAAGACCATCAGAGAGGATTCATTCTGCACAACGAGCCCAAACACGCAGCCGCGTTTTTATTTTCAGCCACAAAAAGAACAAGGAGTCCTGCAGCAGATGGTGGAGCCTCCACAGAGCCCGACAGGAGACACCGACACAGAATAAATCCACGGAAGAACTGTGGCAAGTTCTCCTAAAATACCTCCCTGCAGAGAAACTGGTGCTTTGTGTCTGCATGCGTGTTCCTGTGCGATCACCTGGGGTCCTTGTGGATGCTCTCGATCGACGGGGTTCGAGTGACGACCCGGTCCGCCAGTCCAGAGTGCCGGTGGGAGAAGCCGGGCTCACCGGAAACCCTGAAGGAGTCGACGTACACCGCTGCAGAGCTCAGCCCGTAGCTGCTTCTTTGGTACGGCAGCGTGCCGCAATGGCTTGTGGTCCGAGGGAGGGTCCCCACACCTGAGGGGGCCAAGAACACGGCATTAAACATGGGATCTATTCAGTCTGGGATCAGGGACGTGTTCCTGGAGGCCCTTTATCTGCATTTGTTAACCGCCTCTCATCTGGTGACGCTGACACAGATGTTATTAGCTCTGCAGAAGTTGGATCATCAAGTTTAACAGCTGGCGTGCAGAAACTGTAATTTGATGAATGCATTGTTTAGATCAGTGGTTCTCAACTGGTGGGTCGGGACCCAAAAGTGGGTCGCGAAGCCATTTTTAGAGGGTCACAGAAGCAAAAAGTAGTGGTGTAAAGTCTTTTATTTTAAAGGACGTGTTTCTTATGACACCGTTTGCTTTCAATAGCAGGATATTTAGTGGTGGTGACACCAGTAGTTGTCCAGTATTAACCTCTAGATTTGGCTCTGCAGCTTATTGGAGAAATTATGCTTAAAAACGTGCCAAAAATAAAACAAAATATGCTCAGAATCTGGCAAAATTGGCCAAAATATGCCCAAAAACTTAGTAAAAACGTCCAAATATACCAAAATGAGCAAAAAATAAGGCCAAGTTTTCCTGTGTTGTATCAAAATGCATTGAGACTACACCCAAATAAACCTTCATTTGTTAACAGGAACAGCAAACTTCAAAAATTTGGGTCGTGATTGATATTAATAGAGACATAGTGGGTCCTGAGGCTGGACCAGTTGAGAACACAGCTCCGCTCATAATGTGACATCATAGATCCAGTTAAACAATCTTATATCGCATTTTAACCTACTGACTGCGCCCATCTGCACGTCTACATCATGGCTCCACATGGAAAAGAGCTGCCAAACCTGATTGTGAGACTTCACAAAGACGGAAAAGATCATTGAAGCACTAAAAATCAGGGGAGAAACCAGGAGGTATATAAGGAGCCACAGTACCACTAATCAGAGCTTCAGTGGTCGTCCTCCTAAAATAAATATTCAGTTTCCACTCGGGGATCACTAAAGTATTTCTGATTCTAATAATTCCATGAACAATCCTCCTAACTGCATGAGCATGATTTTAAAATGAGCTGTAAACAGCAGAACTTATAGAACCTACTGACTGTGACCATCTGCATGTCTTCATCATGGCTCCACGCGAAAAAGAGTTGCCAAAGGAACTAGAAAAAACCTGATTGTGAGACTTCACAAAGGTGGAAAAGATCATTGAGCCACTAAAAATCACAGCTGCAGCAGTAACCAGGAGGTATAGAAGGAGCCACAGTACCACTAATCAGGGCTTCACTGGTCGTCCCAAGCCAGCTACTTTCCCAAACTAGCTCCAAAAAACAGACGGCAGCTGCTACGAGGATAAATTTGCTCAGCTCAGATGGAGTCCAGCATGTCTGGTGCGAACCTGACCACAGTGGATGCATAGTCCTGACAGTGAAGCACGAAGGTAGGAGTTTGAAGATATGGGGCTGCATGAGGACAAAATGTGTCAGAGTGGTAACATTTATAGATGAATGTCTGTGGATAAACCAAAATACTGGCCGACAAAATGACTCTCAATCTGGAGGAGCTTGAAGTAAGTGAATATTCCAGCATGAGAACCATCCAAAGCATAAAATCATGAGTTTCTACAGAAGAGCAAAGAGAAAACCACAACCTAGATAAGTAAAGAGAAACACAGAGCAACACAATCCCTCCAATTGAACTTGATGGGATCCAACATGCTACCACAGTGAATGCATAGTCCTGACAGTGAAGAACAGAGGTGGGAGTGATGATATGGGGATCCATGAGGACAAAAAGTGTTGGCGGGATGATATTTATAGATGTATGTCTGTGGATAAACCAAAACACTGATGACAACGGGACATTTTAGTTGATTAATTTCCAGATTTCCAACAAATTAAAACACTTCAGTGCTTTTTTTTTGCCTTTTTTGATCATTCTTTCAAAAAAACAAACATGTAGCTCGAAAAAAAAGTTGCTTATCTGATTAAAGTGTGTTGCCTGATGTGCAGCTCCTTGTCGGATGCGTCTCTGTGCATAAACTACAAGATAAAAATGAATCCAAGGTCACGGAGGAGAAAGTCATGTGTTGCATTAAGTGCTTTAAACGGGCTGTAAACCATTTAAAAGCAGCGACGTGTCTCACAGGCCGAACGAGTTTAAATCTTGACTAAACAAAACTAAAATGGCTCCTCAGATCCTCCGCTATCGAGCCCCGCAGAGCTTTCAGCTTTAAATCATTCTGCAAAGACTTCAATTAAGACGCTGCAGAGTACATGAAAGGTTTCTGCCTAATTAAGTTTTGACCTCGGGGAGTGATAATAATAACAGTTCCTGTGCCTGTAAACCCTGATTTCCGCCACAGATTTGGGAGAAGTAATCTTCTGAGCAGACGCGAAACTGAGCCTGGCTTCTCAACCTGGGGACGGAGGCTCCTGAGGGGGACACCGATGTGAAAAATGAGGTCATGCGAGTGATAATAAAGCAGCTAAAACTCATGTGAGGGAATCTGCACAGTCACTGGAAATGTTTTGGACAAATGCTGCCACAACCGCTAGCGCACCTCTAATCCTTCTATGGCCTCTTTAATGTCTTCTCTTGTTTGTTTGTTGATTGCTTTTTGCTCCAAACCAGCCAGAGTTTCTGATTTTATGCCAATGTGATGCTAAAAAGTGAAAAAAAATGCACAGAAAAACACGTCAAAGTGACTTTTTATGGTTCTAAAATGTCAAAGTAACACCTCGCCACATGCTAGCAGAAATACTTAAGTCCTAAACTAAAGTGTTAACAAGTTTAAGGTGGTAAAAACTCACACGCATCCATACACCTGCTACTAGTATATATTTAAATATGAATACAGTCTACAACAGGAGTGAGTACACCACTGTGCAACATCCTTTAAATGCCAGCTGATTCAAATTTGTATCACCTGTCAATAACTGCAATACTTGCACAAGAACAAGTAGAGTATTTCTTCCTGTTAACTAGGAATGTAAAAATACACCGAACCGTTCAGTACAGAGGTGAACGCGATACGAACATTTTAAGACTATTAAGAATGGCTGATGTACAGAATAGTTTTAATTGTGAACCTCGTAGTTCCCACAGTTGTGTTGGACCTTCTCCGTCTCACAGTATTGAGGAACTAAAACAAGTAGGAGTTTCCAGGGGAACACAGGATGTGACGGACCGTTTATTTTCCTGCCTTCTGTGACGTATGGCTAATGCTAATGGGATGGCTAATGCTAACAGCTTGAAGACGCTCCGCCGTGGTTAAAACCACCCGTCTGGGATCACTTGGGTTTCCTGGTAAAGTATGAAAAAGGAGTAAAACAAGTGGACCAGACCAAAGCTGTAAGGAGCTCCAAACGTGGAGAAAGTATGGTGTTTATTATTGGTCATAACTCTGGTTTTACTTGGCCGATCAACACGATTCAAAGACTGGTAGATAGTTAGAAATCCACACTTTGGACACAAGTTGAAACAGAGACTCAGAGAGGCGTCTTAAAACTTAAAAACAAATACTTTAGAAAGACTATATTGAAAAATCAGGCCCCAAACTAGAAACTCAATACAACACAAGTAAATCCACCTGTGACCCATAAAACTAAAGTGACTACATCTATGATTTTCAATCCCCCTAACCACATGAGCATGATTTTTAAATGAGCTGTGAACAGCAGAACTTATAGAACCTACTGACTGTGTCCATCTGCATGTCTTCATCATGGCTCCACGTGAAAAAGAGTTGCCAAAGGAACGGAAAAAAACCTAATTGCGAGACTTCACAAAGGTGGAAAAGATCAGTGAGATACTAAGAATCTCTGGAAAAACAGGTGCAGCCAGTAACCAGAAAGTACATAAGGAGTTGTAGTACCACTAATCAGAGCTTCAGTGGCCGATGCTCCTAAAATAACTCCACGAACAGTGAGCTACTTTCACAAACTAGCTCTGAAAAGCAGCTGAATTTTACCTGTTACAGAGGCTATCAATGGAAATCAGACCAGCATCAATTCAGCTCAGATGGAGTCCAGCATGTCTGGTGTGAACCCGACCAGGACTACCACAGTGAATGTATAGTCCTGACAGTGAAGAACGGAGGTGGGAGTTTAATGATCTGAGGCTGCACAAGTGGAAAAGTTGTTGGGGAGTTGACATTTATAGATGAATGTCTGTGGATAAACCAAAATACTGTCAGACAAGATGACTCCCAGTCTGGAGAAACTTGAAAAGGGGAATATTCCCGCATGAGAACCATCCAAAGCACAACATCATGAGTTTCTACAGAAGAAAAAAGACAAAACTACAACCTAGATAAGTAAAGACAAATGAAGAGCACTAGGCTCAGATGGGATCCAGCATGTCCAGTTTGAACCTGGCCAGGACTACCACAGTGAATACATAGTCCTGATAGTGAAGCACCAAGTCTTTCAATTACTGTAGGGTGTTACATATTGAATAATCTGGCATTTGATTGACATCGTACAAGGGTGCATGCACCTCTGTTGTGCACTGTGGTGGTGCAGTACCTGTGTTTGTCCTGTAGAGGGAGCCCTGGGGGTCGTGGGTGGGGCTGTGGTACAGGGGGCTGTGGAAGGAGCGCTCGTCGAAAACAGGCGTCATGTGGCAGTCCGGAGACAACGCCGCCCTCAGCTCTGGATCTATCTGCCCTCCATGACCGGCGTATGAGCTGTGGAGTCCTGCAGGGGAAAAACACATCAGAAAAAACTTTATTTACACCCATAAACATGTAAAATCATCCTTCTTGAAGCACATTTTACCTCCATGAGACACTGATAAGGCTTTCATATAGACATTGAATAAAAGAAGGGCACAACCTCATCGTAATGATGAATAATGAATGGATAAAGTATAAATAATTGATTGAATTAACGTCTGAGTATTGAAGGGCCTTATACCTGAAGGAGCACAGTTCACATGAGGCAAAGAAAAAGCTGCAGAGATCATTTTAATCATCTTTATTCTTGTACTGGCACATGCCTGATTAAGACAGACCGGCGTTTCTTCCGCCGGCCACGGTCATAAATAAACCATATCTCCAGTCATCTGTGGGTGAGGCCGTGCAGATCCACACTGTGCCAGCACACTGCATTTCCCCGCAACTGTTGTGCCTCTAAAGCGGCGCGAAGACTTCGGTCATTCAGAAGCGGCTGCAGGCGCCGACATCAGCAAGTCAAACAAGCCCAGCAGAGGGTTCCTCCATCCTCCAATCTGGGAGCAGATCAGTTCAAAGAGCGCTCCAATTATAAAGAGGCTTTAGGGCACGAGGGGGGCGGCCTCGGCGGATCAGTCCAGCAGCTGAAGCTCACAATTTGCACTTAAAGCTGCTGATAAAGGAGCCATTTGCTTCTGCAGTTCCCTTTTCCTTGATTTACATAAATGTCTTAGGGAGAAAGATGGACGCTCAGAGGACGTTCGTCTGGTAGAAAATAAAAATGTGCTCTTGTTGTTGACATGCGGTCTTGTTGAATCTGGATCTCAGCGTCTTTTTTTTTAAAGGGCAGCAAACCCAAACTGTGACCTTCAGGTTCGAGGACGTCAAGGCTGGCATGAAATGTACCAGAATGAAACGGCATCAGACTGTTAGAGTCACGTCCAACCTGGAGGTTCAAACTAAGAGGAGACAGTTCAAATGTAATGCAGGAGAAGCGTCACTGTTGAGGCTGGTTTGTTTTCCTATGTAAAGGTGTATGTACTACTGTTCAATCTTCAAACGAGCAAACCTCTTCAAATGTTTTTTCATTACTCACAGCTACTTTTAGCTCACTATTAAAACCATTTATCCACTTTATGCACAATTAAACTATTTATCCCCGACTTATAGCTCGTTGTTTACAGTATTTATGCACAGATTTCAGCTAACAGTTTAAGCTAGCTCTGCACGACTTTCATTAGGAATTTAAGCTCTTTATGCAAAACTTTCAGCTGCAGTTTCAGGTATTGATGCACAAATTCTAGCTTTGATTTCAATTACTTATGCACATTATTTAGCTACGATTTTAGCCATTTTCCCCCAACTTTTAGCTACAGTTTCAGCTATTTATGCACATGTTTTAAGCTACAATTTAAGCTATTTTTCCCTAACTTTTAGCTACAATTTAAGCTATTTATGCTAAACTTTTAGCTACAATTTAAGCTATTTATGCACAAATTCTAGCTATGATTTCAATTATTTATGCACATGTTTTAGCTATAATTTAAGCTATTTTCCCCCAACTTTTAGCTACAATTTCAGCTGTTTATGCATAAATTTTAGCTATGATTTCAGCAATTTATGCATATTTTACAGCTACAATTTTAGCCATTTTCCCCAATTTTTAGGTACAATTTCAGCTATTTATGCTAAACCTTTAGCTACAATTTCAGCTATTTATGCACAAATTTTTGCTATGATTTCAGTAATTTATGCACATTTCTTAGCTATAATTTTAGCTTTTTTCCCCCAACTTTTAGCTACAATTTCAGCTATTTATGCTAAACTTCTAGCTAAAATTTCAGCCTTTTATGCACAAATTTTAGCCACAATTTCACTTATTTATGCACATGTTTTAGCTATGATTTCCATCGTTTATCATCTACTTTTAGCTTCAGTTTCAACTATTTATGCACAATGTTTCATTCATTAATTATATTTGGCCATTTTTCACCTACTTTTAGCTCTGATTTCATCTATTTATCTTCTTCTTTTAGCTACTATTTCAACCATTTATGCACAACTTTCAGTGAATAATTTTCTGCTTTTAATCACCTACTTTTAGCTCCAATTTCAACGATTTATCCCTAATTTTTAGCTACAATTTTAAGTATTTATTAATTATTTTTACCACACAATATCAACTATTTATCTCCTACTTTTAGCTAAAATTTCATCTATTTATTAATTGTATTGAGCTCACAATAACAACTATTTATCCCTTACTTTAAGCTACAATTTCAGCTATTTAACCTTTACTTTAAGCTATAATGTCAACCTTTTTATTAATTAGATTTAGCTCACAATTTCACTTATCATCTTTTCTTAGCTAGAATATCAACCATTTATTCCCTATTTTTAGTAATAATTTCCACTATTTATCTTGTACGTCTAGCTGTAATTTCAACTATTTAATCATTGCTTATAGCTACCAAATTAAACTACTTATCTCCGACTTTTAGCGAACTATTTCAGCTATTTATACAACTTTTTCGCTAATTGTTTCAACATTTCTGCACTAATTTTAACCTTTAAACCAACCGCTGACAATCTACTTTTTACTATTTCAACACTTCATTCATTGCATTTTGCTTTTTGTTTTATTTCTCTATTACATTTAGAGGTCTTAACAGATTATTAATTGAACTTTACCATTATTCCATTGCTTTAAGCTGAATATTCAGACTTCTCTCTATCAGCAGTTTTCATGCAATCTCTGCAACACACACTATTTATTATATATATTTTCAAAACAATCCATAAGTCCTGTTTTTCAGATTAGCTGAGCCGCCACATAATCCTCTGCACCGCTGGCAGCTGCAGAAACACTCTGCATTAGGACACAGGCCCGTTCCATACATTCAGACCCATTAATCTGGTTTCTGTGCCGCTTTTTAGCCGTTTTGACTCCAGCGTTGGTCGCTTATAGCTGCAGATTTTTAACCGATTCCACGAAAAGCTCCTCTGGCAGCTCCCCAGGTGTCACTGCCGAAGCTACAAGTGTGGCTGATCAGTAATAGCCTAATCTATCTATCGCTCATCTCCCTCGTAATCTGGGATTACGCTGGATCTGCAGGACGGCCGGGAGTAAGGACTTAGGAGGCGTATTAGGCCACTTAGCAGCAGCAGCAGCATCAGCAGCAGCAGCCGGGGATGAAAAGTCAGCCGGCGAGGGAGAACAGGAGGCCTTTTGTTTGAGTTCACTGACTCGGCCTCCCACTCAAGAAGAACCCTGTCGTCACACATGCAAAGAGCACAAAAGGTGGACACCATCGTCGGCGGTGCAGAAACAAACGCAGGGAAAAAATGAATCGAAAGCGGCAACGGCGGCTGATAATCACATGCTGATGCTCCACGGGGCTTTGTGATGGAAACGCTCTTATATGGGTCAGTGGGAGCGGCTTAGGGAAGCAGGACGGGTAAATCTGCCGCAGCATCTCCGACAGGAAGGACGGCGGCCGACCAGGAGTTAACCAATGGGAATCTTTCATGTCCTGGAGCCACTTCCTGAACTCTTTTACATCACAGAGGCGCCGGAGATGATGATAAACACACCCAGCTGGAGGCAGGGTTTACTATTAATCCATTCTTTCAGCTGCCGCTATCAAAATAAAAGCATGAGGGGAAGTCGGTGAAGCTCCTGATCAGGTCACATAAACGTTTATCTGATAATTACGAGATCGTTTCTTGCGATTAAAAGGTTTTCAATGTGCTTAAATCTGTTAAACAGGAAGCGGTACGTCAATTTAGTTGCTCTTTCACATTAAAAGTCCACCGTGTAGGATGTAAAGAGATCTAGTTGCAGATATGGAGCATTATATTATTAATTACGTTTTCATGAGTGTAAAAAAGAAGAAACAGTAAAATATCAAATGTAATTTAACAATGAATACGTGTAAAATGACAGATTTGTCCTTCTATATATTTTCTCTGTAATTTCACGGCCGAATTTCAGTAGAATTATAAGTTTTCACTGGTAGAAAATGTCTCTTAAATACAATAAAATCATTTAAATGCAACATAAATACTATGGAATCACAGGAGTGCCACATTAAATAAATAAATAAATAAAAGTGGAAATAAAAATAGAAATAAATAAATAAATGTTGAAATAAAAAAAGAAAAAATAAATAAATAAATAAATAGGAAAATTTTCCTTTTTATTTATTTATTTATTTCTCTTTTTATTTCCACATGTATTTATTTATTTAATAATTTATTTAATTATTTATTTATTTATTTAATGTGGCACTCCTGTGATTCCATAAAATACGTTTAAAGGGCACAAATTCAATGCTGCTTTAATTCAAATACCAGCATAATTATGTTATTTCATAGAATTATTTAATTAATTTAAAATATGTGCCCATCAAAGTACAGATTTCCATAAGAAAAATAATTTAACTAACGTTCATTTTACTGTGTTTTAAATCATCGACATGTTGTTTTCATTAATAATTGAATATTATTTACAGTTTTGTCCTGTTGTTTTAAGGTTAACATGTAAACTCTAATCTTTTATTCAATATCTTTAATTTAACAAAACAGGGTAAATATTTTCAGATAAGAGCAAATACATGCAAAATAATAATAATAATAATATTTTTTCTATTTTAATACAGAAAACAAATGCTGAATTTTACAGTTGAATATGGTAAAAGAAAGAATTCACATTTGCAAAAATACAGATTTAATGTGGAAATTATGTACAGTTTTTTATTTTCAGCCAGCATTTAAACTGATACTTCTAGCAGCAAACAATTCCCATAAAATTGCAGTAAAAATAAATAATTAAAATTGGTTAACAGTAAAACTACTGATTTTTCTTTGTAGATTTTCTCTGTAACTTCGTGGACGAATTTAAGTAAAATTACAAATTTTCCCTGATAAAAAACCCCCAGAAAACCTCTATTAAATATCCTCAAATCAATGTAATGGTTAAATTAACTGTGTTTGTTTTTGCTTGGACCCTTGTTAGAGAAGCTGTCGCCACGGTAACAACACAAAAGGATATAAATATACATATAAACTGCATTTATCAGGCAAACAGGCTGTTAAAATACTGGCTTCTGCTTCCAGTTTCTGCTATTTATCCACTCTTTTTTTTTAGCTACAATTTCATCTATTCATGCAGAACTTTTAATGAATGATTTCAGCTTTTTATCGTCTACTTTTAGCCACTATTTTAATATTTATGCGTTACTTTTAGGAACAGTTTCAACCATTTATTCCCTACTTTGAGCTACAATTCCAGTTATTTATCTTCTACTTTTAGCCATAACTTAAACTTTTTATCACCTACATTTAGTTACGAAATTTAACTATTTATTAATTTAATTTAACTCACAACTTTAACTATTTATGCCCTTCTGTTAGCTGCAGTTTCTACTATTTATGCAGATTTTTTAATGAACAATTTCAGCTTTTTATCACCTACTTTTAGCTCCAATTTTAAGCATTTATTTATTATTTTTAGCTTACTATATCAGCTACAACTCCAATTATGATTCCCCATTTTTAGGTCCAATTTCAACTATTTATGCAGAACTTTTAATAAACAATTTCAACCTTTTCTCACCTACTTTTAGCTACAATTTAAAGTATTTATTAATTATTTTCAGCTCACTATATTACCTATTTATCTCTTAATTTTAGATATAATTTCAACTATTTATCACCTACTTTTAAGTATAATTTGAACTTTTATCGCCTACCTTTAGCTCCAAATTTCAGCTGTTTATTACTTGAATTTACCTCACAATTATAACTACTTATCCCCTATTCTGAGCTACAGTTTCAACTATTTATGCACAACTTTTAACAAATAATTTCAGTCTTTTATCACCTACTTTTAGCTCCAATTTAAACCATGTATCACCTAGTTTTAGATACAATTTTAAGTATTTATTAACTACTTTGAGCTCACAATATTAACTATTCACCCCTTACTTTTAGCTATAATTTCAACCATTTATTAATTTTATTTACTCAGAATCAGAAACATTTATCACCTGTCTTTAGCTCAGATTTCTGCTATTTATCATCTTCTTTTAGTGACAGTTTCTACTATTTATTAATTTAATTTAACTCACAACTATAACTATTTATTCCCCATTTTTAGCTACAATTTCAACTATTTATGCACAATTTTTAATGAATAATTTCAGCTTTTTATCACCTACTTTTAGCTACAATTTTAAGTATTTATTAATTATCTTTAGCTCATAATATTAACTATTTACCCCTTACTTTTAACCATAATTTCAGCAATTTAGAAATTTTATTTACTCACAATGATCACTATTTATCACAGTTTTAGCTCAAATTTCTGCTATTTATCATAATTATTTCCCACTTTTAGCTACGAATTTCTACTATTTACTAATTTATTTTAACTCACAATTATAACCATTTATCTCCTGCTTGTGGTTCCAGGTTTTACTATTCATTCACTACTTTTTAGCGACAATTTCAACTATTGATGCACAACTTTTCATAAATAATTTCAGCTTTTATCACCTACTTTTAGCTACAATTTGAAGTACTTATTAATTATTTTTAGGCCATTATTTTAGCTCTTTATCCCCTATTTTTTTTAGCTATAATTTCAATTATTATTCCCCATTTTTAGCACCAATTTCAATAATTTATGCAGAACTTTTAATGAATGATTTAAAGTTTTTAATCACCTACTTTTAGCTCCAACTTGAACCATTTATCACGTAGTTTTCGCTACTATTTTAAGTATTTATTAATTATTTTTAGCTCACTATATTACCTATTTATCCCTTACTTTTAGCTATAATTTCAACTATTTATCAACTGTATTTAGCTCACAATATTAACTATTTATTTCTTACTTTTAGGTATAATTTGAACATTTATCGCCTACTTTTAGCTACAATTTCAGCCGTTTATCACCTAGTTTTAGCTACAATTTTAAGTATTTATTAATTATTTTCAGCTCACAGTATTACCTATTTGTCCCTTTATTCTTAGCTAATTAATTTCAATTATTTATTAATTGCATTTAGCTCATAATATAAACTATTTTATTACTTTTAGCTCTAATTTCAACTTTTTATTAATAACATGTAGCTCAAAATATTATCTATTTATCCCTTAATTTTAGCCACAGTTTCAACTGTTTAACCCCTTAATATAATTTTTAATATAATATAACTATTTCTAGGACTTTTAGCCAACTATTTTAAAAAAATTACACAGCTTTTAGTCCATTAATACATTTACCAAACAACTTTACTGACATATAAACAACTTTTCAATCACTTCAACTATTGATAAACTCCTTTGAGCTTCAGTTATCAACTTCTTACAGGTGAGTTTAAACCTGCTGACAGTCTGACGGGTCGTAAACTTCCACCGATGGACAGAACAACCTCTATAAAGACGCCGCCTCGACACACAATGAACTAATCCATCAGAGCTCAAACCGACGGGCTGATCAATAATAAAAACAATCATAGTTTGGGGCCTGAAGGACAGACTTTAAACTCACCCTGTCGTCGTCAGCAGCAGCAGCAGCAGCAGCTCGTTATGTGAACTGAGCTCACCTGCAGGCCTCAGGTGTCACTGAGCTGCTGATGAGACGTGATGAAGAAGCTGCAGAGACTCGATGCACAGAGGAGGAAGACGCCGACCTCAGTCTGTTAAAGTCACTCAGCTCTGTGCATCTTATTATTAGCTCCTTCACTAAATATCAGATGTCCTGATAACATGATGCCGTCCTGTATGTTGACAGAAATAAACCCTCCTGTGCATCTCTGCTGGACGGTTTTAACAATACGGGTCCATTCTCTCAGCTACCGCCTTCAAAATAAAAGCCTGATGAGACATTTGGAACCCAAGTGAAGCTGCTAATCAGGTCACGGAAACTTCTCTCTCGTAATTATGAGATCGTTTCATGTGATTAGTCATAATTACAAGATAAGGTCTCCGATTGTTTTAAATGTGCTGTTCAGGAGGAAGCAGGAAGTTGAGTCGGTTTGTCGGTTTTCACATTAAAGGCCCACTGTGGAGGATTTAGAGGGATCTGGTTGCAGATGCAGAACATGAAAAAGAAGAAGTAAAAGAAACATAACAGTTCCCAGAAAATCTCCCAAAAAACAGTCAATTATTAAACATAATTCAACAACAAATAAGTGTTCAATTACAGATTTTTTACTAAATATTTTGTCTGTAATTTCACTGAAAAATTTAAGTAGAATTTTCACTGGTAGAAAAACTGTTAAATGTACTTAAATCAATAAAATGTTTTTAAAAAGTACATTTAAAGTCCACAACCTGAACGCTGGTAAGAATTAATTAATAATTATTAACATAATTATGTTATTTCAAAGAATTATTTTATAGGTCCAAAATATATCCCCGTCAGTTGTACAGATTTTTATTTACAAAATAAGGTAAACTGAAATTAATTAATTAAAATTAATCTTTTTAATGCTTTGTTTTTACATTTTTTCCGTATTATTTTCATACCTAACTTTTAATATAGAGATTATTTCCAGTTTTGGCCTGTTGTTTTATGGTTAACATGCAAAATATTAATTTTTTAATTTGATATCTTTAATTTAACAAAGCATCGAAAATCATTTTATTTACAAATATGCAAAATAAAATTAGACTTTTTCAATTTGTAATACAGTAAAATAAATAAATGAATAAAATTTTGCAGTTGAATGTTGTAAAAGACAGAATTATCATTTTTAAAAATACAGATTTTTAATTATGTACTGGTTTGGCCTGTTTTTTTTTCCAGTCAACATGTAAATTATGATCCTTTCTGGGACTTTACACTCTGTAATCTGCAAAAAAAAAATGGCAGCAGGTTTTGTTTTAGTGGCTAATATGGTCCAGGCCCCTTCACACTAGCATATACATCTTGCAGCACTGATAAATATAAATCTGTCTGACGATTAAAGGTCAACATTCTGGCAAAGTGTCGTCTCCTGAAAGGTTGATTACTGAGGAAAGGGTTTAGTTAAAGGTACATCTGGAAGGTGGGTTTAAAAAGCCTCAGCGGCGACCCAAGTTGGATCTTCGTCAAAATATTTAATAACTGTGCAGCGTAACAAACTGAGTGTAGCTTCCTGCTGCTGCTCTCCATCCATCCACTGACTGCTTTGCTTCCTCAGATATCAGTTTGCTAAACAGCAACATGAGCGAGGGGAGAATTCCTGCCTTGTTTTCCTTCAAACATCAATCGCCAACAAGATTAAGAATTAATCCCGAGCTCCGAACATCTACCTGCTACAAGTGAAATCCTCCCTCTCAAAGATTACACTGCTTATTTTTCAAACTGGCGTGCATCAAATAAAGCATTTCATCAAACCCGGCAGCATTATCAGGCAGCGCTGGGAGATAATTCCGCTAAAAACTCCATGAAATGAGCTCCCTGAGCCCGGCGAGCAGATACCATCGCCTGCCGAGCTTGCACTTTGCCTGAAAGTTATTTTGCTCAACGCGCAGCTTATTGGATGACTCTCGCCGCCGCTTCGCAGAAGATGCAGGCAGCTCTGCAGAGTCCGCTGATGTGAGCTGCAATATTAAACCAGCTCAGCCAACTTTCCCCGGACAAAGACGGAGGTTATTGAATCAACGGAGGCCGTGGAGCGCGGCTCTGTTTGTTTGCAAGCAGAGGATTTGCTGAAAACACACTCGGGCCGTCTTGTGCTGCAGCAGCGAGTCTGGAAAGGCTTTCTGAAGGAGCAGAGCTGTGACCCGACAGCCCTGCAGGGCGCAACCTGACCTCTGCAGCCGCTGCATTACCGATTCAAAAGACGCAGGACAAAAGGGGAAGGCTGCACCGCTCACTCAACATGCATCAACGACTGAGCTCGATATAGCACTGAACAAACCGAGCCCATAGTGGGTAAAAATGAGTCCATAGTGGGTAAAAATGAGCTCACAGTGCGTAAAAATGAGCCCACAAGTGGGTAAAAATGAGCCTACAGTGAGTAAAAATGAGCCCACAGTGGGTAAAAATGAGCCGACAGTGAGTATAAATGAGCCCATAGTGGGTAAAAATGAGTCCATAGTGGGTAAAAATGAGCTCACAGTGAGTAAAAATGAGCCCACAAGTGGGTAAAAATGAGCCTACAGTGAGTAAAAATGAGCCCACAGTGGGTAAAAATGAGCCCACAGTGAGTATAAATGAGCCCATAGTGAGGAAAAATGAGCCCATAGCAGGTAAAGATGAGCCCACAGTGAGAAAAAATGAGCCCATAGTGGGTAAAAATGAGCTCACAGAGTAAAAATGAGCTCACAGTGAGTAAAAATGAGACCACAGTGAGGAAAAATGAGCCCACAGTGAGTAAAAATGAGCCCACAGTGGGTAAGAATGAGCTCACAGTGAGGAAAAAATGAGCCCATAGCGGATAAAAATGACCCCACAGTGAGTAAAAATGAGCCCACAGAGTAAAAATGAGCTCACAGTGAGTAAAAATGAGCCCATAGTGACAAAAATGAGCCCACAGTGAGTAAAAATGAGCCCACAGTGGGTATAAATGAGCCCATAGTGATAAAAATTAGCCCGAGAGTAAAAATGAGCCCATAGTGAGAAAAAATGAGCCCATAGTGACAAAAATGAGCCCACAATGAGTAAAAATGAGCCCACAGTGGGTATAAATGAGCCCACAGTGAGGAAAAATGAGCCCATAGTGGGTAAAATGAGCCCACAGTGAGTAAAAATGAGCCCACAGTGAGTAAAAATGAGCCTACACTGAGTAAAAATGAGCCCATAGTGGGTAAAAATGAGCCCACAGTGAGTAAAAATGAGCCCATAGTGGGTAAAATGAGCCCACAGTGAGTAAAAAATGAGCCTATAGTGAGAAAAAATGAGACCACAGTGAGGAAAAATGAGCCCATAGTGGGTAAAATGAGCACACAGTGAGTAAAAATGAGCCCATAGTGAGTAAAAATGAGCCCATAGTGATATAAATGAGCCCACAGTGAGTAAAAATGAGCCCATAGTGAGGAAAAATGAGCCCACAGTGAGTAAAAATGAGCCCACAGTGGGTAAGAATGAGCTCACAGTGAGGAAAAAATGAGCCCATAGCGGATAAAAATGACCCCACAGTGAGTAAAAATGAGCCCACAGAGTAAAAATGAGCTCACAGTGAGTAAAAATGAGCCCATAGTGACAAAAATGAGCCCACAGTGAGTAAAAATGAGCCCACAGTGGGTATAAATGAGCCCATAGTGATAAAAATTAGCCCGAGAGTAAAAATGAGCCCATAGTGAGAAAAAATGAGCCCATAGTGACAAAAATGAGCCCACAGTGAGTAAAAATGAGCCCACAGTGGGTATAAATGAGCCCACAGTGAGGAAAAATGAGCCCATAGTGGGTAAAATGAGCCCACAGTGAGTAAAAATGAGCCCACAGTGAGTAAAAATGAGCCTACACTGAGTAAAAATGAGCCCATAGTGGGTAAAAATGAGCCCACAGTGAGTAAAAATGAGCCCATAGTGGGTAAAATGAGCCCACAGTGAGTAAAAATGAGCCTATAGTGAGAAAAATGAGCCCACAGTGAGGAAAAATGAGCCCATAGTGGGTAAAATGAGCACACAGTGAGTAAAAATGAGCCCATAGTGAGTAAAAATGAGCCCATAGTGATATAAATGAGCCCACAGTGAGGAAAAATGAGCCCATAGTGGGTAAAAATGAGCCCATAGTGAGTAAAAATGAGCCCACAGTGAGTAAAAATGAGCCCATAGTGAGTAAAAATGAGTCAACAGAGTAAAAATGAACCCACAGTGAGTAAAAATGAGCCCACAGTGAGTAAAAATGAGCCTATAGTGAGAAAAAATGAGCCCACAGTGAGGAAAAATGAGCCCATAGTGGGTAAAATGAGCACACAGTGAGTAAAAATGAGCCCACAGTGGGTAAAAATGAGCCCACAGTGAGTAAAAATGAGCCCACAGCGGGTAAAAATGAGCCCATAGTGAGTTAAAATGAACCCACAGCGGGTAAAAATTAGCCCATAACAGCTCAATATAACACTGAACAAACCGGCTGTAAAGAAGTAGAATATATATTACGGTTATTTAACGTGGCTGTAATGATCTTCATTCTTATATATGACCAGCTTCACGTTAATAGAAGAACTGTAATAACGGACGGCTTTCATCTGGGTTTGTGATTTTATAGCGGCGTTAAAGGAGCTCTTACAAACTGAATTCATCCTTTTTTCTGCTCAGGTTTTCAATGCAAAAGTTCCGTGGAGGAAGCAGGAAGTTGAGTCGGTTTGTCTTTCACATTAAAGGCCCACTGTGTAGGATTCAGAGGGATCTAGTTGCAGATGTAGGACATGAATTCTGCTAAAGTTCTCTGGAGCTCTCTGCAACGCCTTTTGCGAACCACCGAGCGGTTTTGCATGAAAAATCTGACTAAAAGTGGACGATTACGAGCCGAAAAAGGCCGCAGAGTCGATAACAGACACTGAATATCTGCTCGTTCCTGCAGTGCAACTTCTGCTTTTTGTTATCTGTCAAGTATTTCTGCTACTTTTAGCGCCGACTTTTAAAACCACTGATGCATCAGATGTTGCAGACAGTGAGAAACATGCACACTCCACTCAGTTCAGATAATAGTCTGAAAATGCTGCTTCTCTGTTTTTGTTCAGATTATGCAACCCAGAAATAACTGATGAGCTTTAAAGTCGCTGGGAGACAGAATCTGTGTCCGAGCCGATTCCCCTTGTTTCCACTCTTCAACCATCTAAACCCCATTCGCTGGTTTTAAATGCATGTTATCTTTTTTTAAAAATCGCCAAAAAACACACAATTATCAAAACCAGAAGCTGCAAAAACTGAAAGAATCGACCTTTAACCGCTCATCTGTCGTGTGCTGGTGCAATCGGGAACATTAAGCAAATCTAAGCGTAGAAAAATTGCCAAAAATCAACATTTTACACGAACAAGATTCTGCAAAAACTAAAAAATTCTGCATTTTTTGGCGCAACCGAGAAGCCATGAGTTACTCGGCTGCGACCAACAGTCATGTCACAAAAATTATTTTATCTTTTCGGCTGAACTGCAGGCAGTGTGGAAGCAAATTGGAGAGACAGAAATCCTGAACTTGTAGGGGCTGCAAAAACGCAAGTATTAAACTATCCATAGTAAGTAGAGCCACCATTTTTTACAGCTGTAATAAATCGACTAGGTATTTGCTAGAAATGCAATACATGAGTGAGGAAAGGTTGCTTTCTTGGAATCCTTGCATGATTTAATTAAAAATGAAATGACCCTCTATGCTATAAATATCTCCACGTTCCTCCCAGCGTCATTAATAAATGACATTTAATGACATTTTCTCATTAAAATTCGCTTGATCCTTGGCTTTGACGTTCTCTCGAGGCCCAAAACAGTCAAAAATGTCAAGTGTGATACCCACAACACCGCTGACGGAGGAAAATCAAACACACTGGATCGATGAAATCAATGCAGCATGAAATGATATACAGAGGAGCAAACAGTTGGAAGATACGTTCAGCATGGTGAAACATCTTTTTAGTGCAAAAAACACTGAATTTACTAGTTTTAAAGTATCTATAGTAAGAAGAGCCGCCATTTTTTCCAGTATTGGTAACAGTTTTGGGTACTCTGAAACAGATTTTACATGTTGATTCCAGGTTTTTTTTAAATTTTTGTCAAATAAATAATCAAGGAAGTTAACTTTTGCTTCTTCTGTTTTATGATTAATGGCGAATGCTGCACAGAAGACATGTTTTTAAGTTCTCTCTACTTCTAGTCATGGTTGTTCTGTTTCCATGGAGGTGCACGACTTTATATGGCAGTGAAAATGAGCCCACAGTGAGTAAAAATGAGCCAAGAGTAAGTAATTATGAGCCCAAAATAAAAAAAAAAAATGAGCCCAGAGTAAAAAAAAAAAAAAAATAGCCCACAGTGAATAAAAATGAAATTACAGTGGGTAAGAACGAGCCCACAGTGGGTAAAAATGAGCCCACAGTGAGTAAAAATGAGCCCACGGTGGGTAAAATGAGCCCATAGTGGATAAAAATGAGCCCACAGTGAGTAAAAATGAGCCCACAGTGGGTAAAAATGAACCCATAGTGGGTAAAAATAAACCCACAGTGGGTAAAAATGAACCCACAGTGAGTAAAAATGAGCCCATAGTGGGTAAAAATGAGCCCAGAGTAAGTAAAAATGAGCCCACAGCCAGTAAAAATGAGCCCACAGTGAGAAAAAATGAGCCTTCAGTGAGTAAAAATGAGCTCATAGTGGGTAAAAATGAGCCCACAGAGATTAAAAATGAGCCCACAGTGAGTAAAAATGAGCCAACAGTGGGTAAAAATGAGTCCAGAGTAAGTAAATATGAGCCCACAGTGGGTAAAAATGAGCCCATAGTGGGTAAAAATGAGCCCACAGTGAGTAAAAATGACCCTCTAGTAAGTAAAAATTAGCCCACAGTGAGTAAAAATGAGCCCATAGTGGGTAAAAATGAGCCCACAGTGAATAAAAATGAGCCCACAGTGAGTAAAAATAAAATTACAGTGGGTAAGAATGAGACCATAGTGAGTAAAAATGAGCCCACAGTGAGTAAAATGAGCCAAGCAGCATGACATTTCTGTACTGACCTATGAGGCTGTCGGGTCGGGGCAGGGCGCTCCTCTGGTAAAGCCCGTATGGATCGGCTCCGTAGGCCAGCGGCTGGCTCTGTCTGGGCAGCGTGGATCCGTAGTGTTGCGGAACCGCCGTCATCCCCGAACGCAGCGGCGACCCCGTCAAGCCCCGCCCCTCGATCAGGGAGAGGGTGGAGCCTAACCGAACGCCTCCTCCAATCCCACCTCCTCCTCCGCTGCTGCCCAGGGCCTGGGTGCCGTCGGTCGGGGAGGTCGGCGACGGGCAGGAGGGCGGCATGGTGGTGCCGGGGAAGACGGCGGCCAGCGGTTTGGGCTCCGACAGGATGGGAGAGTCGTAGGTGCTGCCTTGGGACGTTCGCAGGGAGATCCGGGAGGGCGAGACGGTGCCGGCGGTGCCACAACCGGGGGACTGGCTCCTGGAGGGGAGGGACGCCATCCTCCGCAACACCCGGCTGGAGGCCTGGGAACAGAACAAAAACCAGCTCAGTGTTCCAGATCCTGAAGATGTGACATTTCATTAGTCTGATAACGAGGCGTCTGCTTTTATTTCACCTTCCCAAAATGCCCTTTCAGTTCCACAGGTCATTATGTTTGTGCAAACACCATTAAATTGTACTATTGCACTGTTGAAAGGCATGTTGTCTTTTAAAAACTGCCAAAATGACACCATTTATCAGCCATGAGTTTTCTACAGTGTCTAAATGAATCATTTCTCACCTAACTAGAGCTTAAAACCACAACAGTTCATCAAAATTAGTTTATTCTACATGTCTGATTTAAAATTTTTCCACAAATAAAGCATTTGCATGAACAAAACTCTTTAAAAAGCAAAAAATTCTGCGCTCCTCAGTGCAACAGTGGAGCCATTGGTGACTAAGCTGCGACCAACAGCTATATTTCAAAAATTCAGTGAGTTTTCGGCTGAACTGCAGGCAGTGTTCCCACAAAGCAGCATGGAAATACACTAAAGAGACGAAAAAAATATATGATTGGTGTTACAAAAGTTCCTAAAGAAAAATATTAAATAAATATTAAGGTTGAGACCCATAGTTTTACTTATGTTGTGGATTTACCTAGATAATTTACATATAAAAAATATAAATAGTGTGAGATATAAGGAAAATAAAACAGCAGTATGGCTTAAAGATAGTGAACAGAGGATACATTCAGCATGGGGAAACAGCTTTCGAGTGTGAAAAACGCTGAATTTGTAGACACCTGTGGGCACTTGGGTAAATATTGTACATGTTGGTTTAATTTTCTTTTTCAATCATTGCAAAAATAAATAATCAGAGAAATTCAAAATGTGACAGGAGCAAAGAAACACCCAGAAACTGCTGGGATTACAGAGAGTTAAAGTGTAAATAATGTGCATAACAAAACAATTAAAAACAGTCAGTGACAACGACACTACAGTCGTCCCTCGCCATATCGCGGTTCCACTGCATCGTGGGTTTTTAAATTGTATATAAAATACGTAGCGTACAGCAGATGAGTAGACGCACGTATGGAAAACTCAGCTACTTCCTCTTGAGCTGGTCGGTCTCTGATTGATCGGTGGTGATGGAAGCCAGCCAGAACCTTTGGTCCCACACGGTGAGAGTTTACTGGAAACGACCGTCAGAGAACTGGTGACAGTCTGTAGGATTATTACCGTAACATAATCATCAGTTTCCCGGTAGGTAGGCAGCCGGACGTCCTCGGTGACGGTGTGTTTAAAATACGGTGAGTGGCCATTTCAAGTGGATCGCTGCGTCACTAGTTCCATTATCGGACATGGCTGTAGAAGCTCCTCTAGATGGAAGGTTTAAGAGTGGAGGAAGGGTTTATAAGAGGGTGTGGGGAAGGTTAATAACAGTGTGGGGAGGGTTTATAAAGCCTTAAGATATATATAAATAATAAAATAAATATAAGGTTGCTACTTTGCGGGAGGTTCTGGGTACCTAACCCCCGCGATAGACGAGGGATCACTGTATACCTCTGCTTTTACAGCTGTAATATGTGGAATAAATAATAATAATTTAACCTTTATTCCTTGGGGGAATTCAGCTTCTGCATTTAAACAATGGGAGCGGAGGCCTGCTACGGTGCAGCACTCGGTGGTTGGGGGCCTTGCTCAGGGGCTCAGCAGTGGCCGCAGTCGGGGTTCGAACCACCAACCTTCCGATCAGCAGCCCAGGGCTTAACCCGCTGCGCCACCAGTGCCCCAGTAAAGGTATTCTGTACAAAAAATATGTGCAGTAGTGGCTGTTTTCTTGGAATTCTTACATGATTCAATTAAAAATGAAACGCCCACGATATAAATATCTCAACGTTCCTCCCAGCATCATTATTTAATGACATTTAATGACATTTTCTCATTAAAACTCACTTGATTGTTGGCTTTTCTACGTTCTCTCGAGGCCCAAAACGGTCAAAAATGTCAAGTGCAATATCCGCAACGCTGCCTGACAACTAATCACTCCAGCATTTTTCTATTTTCTGAACAAATACCTGCGGAAATTAACGCCGCCGTGCCGCCGCGCCCCGTTCGCAAATACACTCGCCAATTACCGCTAATGTGACATTCTCAGACAGGACGCTCCATCACGTCTGATGAAGAGCGTCATTATCTTTTTCATTTGTCTAAGTAACGGAGCGCGCGTGCCTTTGAATAAATGTCTTAATTCATTATATCATAGGCTGAGCTCTGCCTGTAGTAAATACATTACATCTCGGGGAAGATTTTACAGAACATTCCAGATTTATGGCGACAAACATTTACTTTTTTCCCTCCTTATTATGCAACGTAAAATGCCCCTCAATTACAGACGCAGCCAACTGGATGCCGATCTGTGCCGCCTTAATCCACGAAGCCCCCGAACGCCTCGGAGGAAAATTAAGAAGCCGAGACATGTAAGCCCATCCAGTGAGGCTGCCGGGTCTGGAATACATCAGGAGGAAATTCAAATGGGCTCGCCATTATCTGTCATTCCGGCTCCCACTGTCACACAAAGACCATATAATTATTAGCCACAAAAGAAAGAGGAGCTGATAACGTCGGAGCCGTTTTAAGGTAGCAGTCGATTTGATTTGAAAGGTTTAGCTGATGTTCCTCGTCATTCCTGACAGTAATTATCGGGCCTCTGCTCGCCGTCGTTACCCCGAGGATGAAGATTATTACTTACAGCAGAGAAATATATATTTTTAAGTCTGAAAAATAGTCAAATGCGGGGAAGAAGAGTGCAATTTTTCCCCATCACTACCTGTACTGGAGCTATTTTATGTGATCTGCATCATCAAGTGGATCTGAGCCAGTTGTCATCACATTGTGGCTGTTCAAATTAGCATTTTAAGGACTCCTCGTTATAGTTTGTTCATTTAAAGGGGCCAGAACAGCGAGTTTAGTCGCCTCAGCTGCTTTCCGAGGCCAGGAATAATGCTTGAGTTTCAGTTTTTATCGCAGCACGGGTGAGGAATCCTTAAAAAGTGGGGTTCTTAAGATCAGGATCGGGGCCAATCAAGGCAATTCTTAACTGATCGGACAACATAAACCTAAGCCGGGTCATTTGTTTACGTCTGCTGTCACACAGAAGATGTAAATTTGAATAAATTTCCCAATAAATGCAGAATTGCCAACCAATATATGAATGATTTATCTTCTATTGGGAGACTAGTAGATCTCAGCTTGATTTTACACGTGTCACCTGACTGGGGGTCATTAAGCATAACAGAAGACTTTGTCATGGTGCCCCTTTTCTAGATTAAAAATAATGTCAAGAATAACGTTTGATCTTCAAGTTTTTAAGCCAACGTGGAAGAGAAATCCCTAAAAATACCAAGTAAATCGACTAATTATATTGTCATACTGTGTTCAGTTTATCTCGGAAGTCAGAGTTGACCTTGTAATCATCAGAAAACCAAGGTTTTGCCGGAATACCAGTTGATAAATTCACATTATACAATATTATGTGCATACAAACGCTACATCAACATGTCAACAAATGGCTAGAATTCAAAATTTTGGTTGCCCTTGAACTACTAATCTGTGACGTGCTGTTCTGTCTGTTATTATAATCCATACATGTTTAGTGAGTTATTAATTATAAAGACAAAATCTAATTAATCTAAGATGAACCAAGTCTTCAAAGTTGATCTAAGGTTAGAAAGGGAGCTCAAAAACTAAAAATCCTCCTATGTAGATCGTCTTAACATCAACAAAATGCAGCAAATAGGTTTCAAAAACAAAAAAAATTCCAATTTTATAAACATTTGGCACTGGAAACTGTCCCTTTAACCACCTAACCTGCTGGTGGATGTGAAATACAGCTTATCATTGTCAAAATTACCCAACTTATCACAGCTATATAATTTTTTTAACGTTTTGACTGTCCTTGAACTACTCATCTGTAATGTTCCCCTCCAAACCTAAACCTAAAATCTAGGTATTTCATTGAAATGACTTGAATCAGAAATCACTGCATTCTGTAAAATACAAGAGGTTTTGTTCTCGCCACGACCACCAGTCACATGACGAAAATTCAGGAACTACTCGGCTGAACTGCAGGCAGTGTTTCCACGGAGCAGAGAGGAGACGACAGGAGGAAAATAAAATATACTGGATCAATAAAATAAATGCAGCATGGCTCAAAAATGGTAAACAGGGGAGCAAGCTGTTAGAAGGATACATTCAGCATGGTGAAACATCTTTCTAGGGGGTTTAAAAATGGAAATAGTAAAATGTTTATAGCATGTGGAATCCCCTTTTTTTCCTCGTGTTGGTAACACCTGTGAGCATATGGAAAAATGTTTCACATGCTGATTCAAGATGCGTTAAATTTTTGTTCAATATTCAAAAAGAATTCAACTATATTTTAGGATATTTTATGATTCATGGTATTATAATTAGGGGTGTAACAATACACCAAACCGAGTCATTCAGTACAGGCACATTCAGTTCAGTACAGAGGTGTACCGCGATAAAAACATTTTAAGACTACTAAGAATGGTCAATGTACAGAACTGTTTTAATTGTGAATCTCGTAGTTCCCACAGTTGTGGTGGACCTTCTCCGTCTCACAGTTACACAGTATTGAGGAACTAAAAACAAGTAGGAGTTTCCAGGGGAACACAGGATGTGACGGACCGTTTATTCTCCTGTTTCTGTAACGTATGGCTAGCCAATGGGATGGCTAATGCTAACAGCTGGAAGACGCTCCGCCGTGGTTAAAACCACCCGTCTGGGATCACTTGGGTTTCCTGGTAAAGCATGAAAAAGCAGTAAAACAAGTGGACCAGACCAAAGCTGTAAGGAGCTCCAAACGTGGAGAAAGTATGGTGTTTATTATTGGTCATAACTCTGGTTTTACTTGGCCGATCAACACAATTCAAAGACTGGTAGATAGTTAGAAATCCACACTTTGGACACAAGTTGGAACGGAGACTCAGCGAGGCGTCTTGATGCTACGTCATCTTAAATCAGTCATGTTATTTTGACGCGCCAACACGTCTGTCGGCTCCAGAGGGTTCCGTATCGTACCGTACCAAACCAAACCAAACCGTGACTTCCGTCCTGAGGTACGTACCGAAACGTGATTTTTGTGTACCGTTACACCCCTAATTAAAACTGTGTCATACTACAGTAAAGACATGTTTAACTTCTTTCTACTTCTATTCATGGTTGCTCTGTTTCCATAGAGGTGCAGGACTTTATAATGCAGTATAAAATGAGCCTACAGGGAGTAGAAATGCGGCAAAAAGAGGTTTAACAAACAAACAATGATGTTATAAATAGATGACTGGTGGTGTAACTCCGTGGACATCAGTCCTACCTGCCCAGAGGCTTGACCCTCTGCCCTCGGGCTCCTCGATATTGAGGCTCGGGGCTCCGAACGCACCACGTTCTGGTTGCTGTAGTAACTGACGCTGCTGTCCTGGTAGCCGCTGTCCGAATACGAGGTCATGTGGGCCGAGTGACCTCCGGAGCCTGCGAGGAAACAAAGATAAGAGGCCTCAGTGCTTCCCGAGAACAGATTAAGCCCGTCTGCAGCGATCAAACTGCAGCCTCCCTCACATCAGTCACTGCAGTTTAATGATTTGCATATTATCTCAGCTGGCTTTCAACTTGTTAAAAGGCATTATGCATATAAATACATACACATGGATATCTGCATTAAGCCTTTACGCCGTTCTTGGAACAATCTGCTGGCCTACTTTCTCCTGCAGGACGAGGAGGAGGAAGCATGTGGGGGTTATTTTTATACTCTCCGACCACTCCGACAGTATGTAAAATAAATAAGACCAAAGGCAAATTTGTTTTTAACATTTCAAACCCCTGCTCAGACGTGAAATATTTACTAATGCTGTTAAAATTAACTGTGAGCAGAGGGAGGCTTCTGCAAAATAAAAACACGCGCACGCATAAGAATTCACAGCTGCACCGCCGCTCCGCTCTATCGGCCGCCCATCTTCTGTGGTCTAATGCAAGCTTCGCCGGAGCTTGATGGACCGAAATGTCAAACGCTCCAGTGAAGATGCCTAATGTCCGACAGCGACAGGCTGTGGTTGCAACGCAGGGCTCCATAGGTGTGAAGACGCGTGAGGCTTTTCTGACAAGACGGCTAAAAATAAAGAGTGAAAGTCAGACGGCGGATTGGAGGCGGGCTTCGTGTTCGGGGTGACCTCAACTGATCTGAATAGATGTTTTGTTAAGTAAGCATAAACGAGAGCGGCTGCCAGGGGAAACGAGCACTTCAGCCTCCTACAGTTTGGTAATTACAAGTGGGGCCTGTGGGATTCGTTACGCGGCCTCGGACTGCTCCCACATGGGTTCAGGAAATTGTGGATGTGCGTTGCTATGGGCAGCCACCATGGCAACAATCATTTTGTTGGTCAATTTGTGAGGACTTCTGTAGCCGCTGCCTCCGCTGCTGCTGCTGATCAAAAACACACACTGAAGCGGCAAATGTGTATTAATACACTGCTGAAAACAGTCCCAGATGAATGCACTATTTCCCTGTGTTTGAGTTATAAGTGTGCAAACTTGCTCCTGCTGCTTAATAAATAAAGGAAATAGTCCTAAACAGCTGGAAGCAACAAACTGTGTGTGACATCTCAGCCGTCTGACGTGAACACAGGTAGGCCCACAGGGTGTGGTCTGACGCTGCATCCTCACCTGAACTGATCTGCTGTCGCTGCTCTTTCCGGAATAATTTATAATATTCGGAATTTAATGAAGTTACCGGAGCTGTAATTGTCCCACGTGCACAAATGTGGGCAACTCTTTCTCGCTGGAGACGCTCCTATGGATCCTACAGCTGTTTTACGTTAACAAACTCAGAGGAAATAGTCCCAAACAGCTGGAAGCAACCAACTAAACTGCGGTCCGTCGTGTCGGATATGAACACTAGTACACAGTGTTATCTAACGTCGGATCCTGACACTAACTGATGCGCTCTCCACACTCTCCTGGAGATAATTTACAAATGCAAGAACATAGCCCCTTGATGTCTCAACTTATTTACAACAACATAAAATAAATAATTATCTGTGTTTTTGCTTTTGATGTTAAATTAAGTGGAGATTGTTAATTTGTCTACAGCACATATAATAGATATAAAGGTGTGATGCAACAGGAATTAATGGTAAAAAGGTTTTATTGATGCCCCTCCAACCAGTCCTAAGAGAAACCAGTGCTTGCAAAAGGCTCCTAGGTATGTATTGAATATGCACGAACGATTATTGGAGGAATGCACACGCTAACTCGGCTGCAGAGGTATGTCGCGAATTCGCAGCAATCGGCGTTAAGGGGTGAAGGTAGCTGCGCCAATGCAAGCAACTCTTCCTCTTTTGGAGACGCTCCCAAGGACCCTGCTTCTGTCTGATGCTGCAGGTGTTTAGTAAACTCAGAGGAAATAATCTAAAACAGCTGCAAGCAACAAACTGAACTGTGCGTCTGATATGAACACAAGTAGGCCGACGCTATCAAGGGGATAAGCCACAATTACATGAATTTAATGAAGGTACCTGCGCAAATGCATGCAACTCTTCCTCTTTGGAGATGCTCATATGAATCCTGCTTCTGCTTGACGCTGCGGGTGTTCAATAAACTCAGAGGAAATAGTCCTAAACAGCTGGAAGCAACAAACTGAACTCAGCTCACCTGTCTGGGGGGAAGACAAGCAGGCCTACACAGTGTTATTAGATCTCGATGTACTCTCTGAGATCATTTATGATTACAGGAATTTAATGAAGTTGCCAGAGCTGTAACTGATCCACTTGCACAAATGCATGCACCTCTTTCTCTTTGGAGATGATCCTATGGACCCTGCTCTCTGATAATTTATAATTAAAAGACTTTAATGAAGTTACCAGAGCTGTTCTATGCACCAATCCATGCACCTCTTTCTCTTTGGAGACGCTCCTGCTGCTGTCTGACGCTGCAGGTGTTTAATAAACTCAGAGGAAATAGTCCTAAACAGCTGGAAGCAACAAACTAAACTGTGATTCTGTGTGTCTGATATGAACACAAGTACAAAGTGCTATTTGACGTCGGAAACTGACACTAACTGATGCGCTCTTCACACTATCCTGGGGATAATTTACAATTACAAGAATTTAATAAAGTTACCTGTGCCAACGCATGCACCTCTTTCTCTTTGGAGACGCTCCTATGGACCCTGCTCTCTGATAATTTATATTTAAAAGAGTTTAATGAAGTTACCAGAGCTGTTCTATGCGCCAATCCATGCACCTCTTTCTCTTTAGAGACACTCCTATGGATCCTGCTGCTGTCTGGTGTTAATAAACTCAGAGGAAATAGTCCCAAACAGCTGGAAGCAACTAACTAAAGTGTGTGTCTGATATGGACACCAGTAGGCCTACGCTATCCAGGAGATAAGATACAATTACATGAATTTAATAAAGTTACCTGCGCCAGTGCATTCACCTCTTTCTCTTTGGAGACGCTCCTGCTGCTGTCTGATGCTGCAGGTGTTTAATTAACTTAGAGGAAATAGTCCTAAACAGCTGGAAGCAACACACTAAACTCAGCTCACCTGTCTAGGGGGGAAGACACACAGGCCTACTGTAGACCAGGACTGATCAGCTCTTGATGCTCTCTCTGTGATAATTTATAAATTAAAGAGATTAATGAGGTCACCAGAGCTGTTAATGTGCTACTCTTTCTCTTTGGAGACTCGCATATGGATCCTGCTGCTGTTTGACGCTGCAGGGGTTTAATAAACTCTGAGGACATAGTTCTAAACAGCTGGAAGCAACAAGTTTTAGCTTCTGTTGTGGGGAAAAAGCTCAGATTACATTTACAAGTTTTATTTTTATGGACATTTCCTTTTTTAGCTTAACAGATTGGAAATTGTAGAGCAAAGTGAACGACTTATATGTATGATAATTCCGGCAAATAGCACTCTGTGTTATGTTTTTGGATGAATATTGATGCTGAAATGTGGAAAAAGATAAGATTTTTCACTATAAGTAACTAAAAATGAAGCCGACATGCTCAGCTGTGTGCTTGAAAGGGGACAAAACCACTTCCTGGAAGTAAAACAACAACGCAAACCAACTTTGGAAAGCATCTGGTTCTTTCTACTTGAACTGTTTTTTCTCCGGATTCTGCTTCCTAAGCCTCGGCACCCACTGTTCAAACCGTGTGCTGTGTACATTTAACAGACCCTCACTGTCATGCAGGGAGGCCCGGTCCGGTTCAGGCAGGTAGAGTCCCTCCTCCGCCTCCAGGTGACGACCAGGACACCCAGACGCCTCCATGGCTCCGCCCTGAGACTCTCCACCTGTCAGACACAAACATGCATATTCAGATCCTTATTTTGTGTGTGATAGCATGAAAAAACCCTAGGGTGTGGCGGCGTCAGATCGGCAGCATCATCTCTGCAGGCGGGACCCTCTCGGCATCAATGCTTTTATCACAGGAGTTTTGTTTTGCCGGAGAGTCGACAGTGACGAATGGGACGGGAATCTGAGGAGAGGGATCTGTGACAGAATAGTAAATGGATCCAATTCACGGCCCGTACACACCGGCAGGAAGCATTGTTTTGCTTTGCTTTACTGTCTGGTGCTGCATTCTGGCAATTTTCAGCCCTCTGGAGCCTGTAATGGTTTTCTCAACTGGAAAAAAACGTCCCTTTAGTGGGAAATTCATATGGATTCATCTCGTTTGAAGCTGCAGTTTTGACCACTTTAAAAAAAAAGCTGTCTTCTGAGAATTGCACTTGTGGTTTGAGATCTTTCTGTTCATGACAAAACAAGAAATCATACCTGCAGATCTCCATGCAAACGACTTCTCCGATGAGCTTCGGCAGCGGGGAGGAAGAGGAGGAGGAGGAGGAGGAAGAGGAGGAAATGGAGGAGATGAGAGACGTAAATCAAATCAGAGTCACAGTCGAATATTTTACACTCAATCAGGACGGCAAGAAGATGGAAGACGGTGTTTAAGATCTAAAACAACGCACTGAACGTGGGAGTCGTCCTGCCTCAGAAACACATTCAATCTGCAAGGGAACGGGACAGAATGAAGCTTCTGACGGCGCCGAGTGGGTTCGATTTACTTCCTAGATTGGTGAAATCAGCTGACCCCAGCTGAGACGCGTTATTTTTATCTGTACTGAGAAGACACCTGCAGCTGGAAAACAGATCATTTCTGCTGCTGACATCAAGAAAAAGCACTTTAAGCTTGGCAGAAACACACAATTTGGGCGAAATCAAAGCTTTTTGTGGGTTTTTAGATGTTGTGACGTTAATTATTAAGCATATTTTAGGATTTCGGGAATGATCTTGACTTATTTTAGGGACATCTAACGTCCAAAAACGCAAAATCTAACATCTGTGGTTCTGTCGATTTAACCTGAGCGTCACTCCTCGCGAAGATAAATATCACTATTATGTGGTTTGTCAGAGCGTTCTGCCACCGTGCATGACTCACAGACAACTGCAATCCATATTATAGCAGCTGGAAGAGTTATTTTTACGAGCAAGACTTCAAAAACTAAAGAATCCAAGAAGAAACTGGTCGGCAGAATCAACAAAAACGAGCAATTAAGCTTCAAAAACAACACATATTTACAGTTTAATGACTATTTTGCACATGATAATGAACAGCAGGGGGTTTTAAAATTCATTTTGCACATTCCACGCGGGAAAAACCAGCTCATTACCCCTGCTGCTGCTTAAATAACTGCATCTGGATGTCGAAGTTTGGCTCGCCGTCGAACCTCCCTCACCGCCGCTGCGCCTGTCAAGCTGTCAAACACCGTGTCCTCGATTTGTGACGGAGGCAGATAAAAGCAGGCCTTTTTTATTCCTAACCCAACACCCGTCAGGTTCAACGCCGAAACGACACCTGTTCCTCGCAGATTTAATTACCTGTCAGCAGCTACTTGAGCTAACGTTAGCTCCACGTTGGGTGAAAATGCTATTTCTGGTTTGACTGGTGACGGGAAAAACATCTTTATATGATATTATGCTAAAAGATTTTAGCTAAAGCACATCGATAAAGCAGCAAATAAAGGCTTTTAGCAAACGTAGCAGCGATACAGCTCAAGCTTGGCAGAGTTTTGGAGTTAAATTCAGGTTTAACTCTGGATTTTCTTGTTTTGAAATAGTTTACGTTTGAGATAACAGAGCAAAAGTTTGGTTCAAAAACTTTAAAAGAGAGACGAAAACTGTTGCACACTGGTATTTTCGGCTAAGGCGCTCACAGCTAGATTCAGAAATCCTGGGTTGACCCAACAAGCTGAGCTTTGTGTGACTGTTTTTGTTCGGTTTAGTGAAGCCAGATAACCAAAAGACACCCTGGTTATGTTGGACCTGCTTCGTTGTACAAGCATTTTGGATTTTATAACCCTCTCAATATCTATTAAAAAGCCAGACAACAACGTTAGCATTAGCCTGAACTCTGACATATGGATGCAGGACTATGGGGCTAACTTTGGGGATGATTATTTTCAACATAACCTGTAGCTCTGCAAAATACGAGGGTTGATCAAACAGTTCAACATGTAACCTGAACATTTGCAATTTCACCATGGAGCTCAAACCAGAATGTTTGCTGTTTCCTTCAACCTTCACATTGTTGGATTGTTAAAGCAGAGTTCTACTGTAGCATCCTAAAGGTGTCCGAAGGAGAAAATTTGGGGGGAAACAACCTAAACTTTGGCATAATGACAGAGGTTTTCATCGCTCTCTACCTGCTCTGCTCACATTTTTGGCTCCATGCTACTTCCTTCACCTCCTCAAAGTGTAATCCAAGTCGAAGGGTCGAAGCTAAATTTATGAGAATTTAGCGCTGATCGTAGATTAGCATGTTTGCATTACAGGGCTTCTAGGGAGTTTTGCAGGAGCACTGGGAGCAGAGTATCGCTGCGCAAGGACACTTTAAAAGCAATAGTAGCCAAATTTAAATCATTTTTCTTAGGCAGAGTCCTGTAACTTTTTGATTAATCCTTGTAATAGCATGTTTCAACTTCAATATTATGCAGGTAGCATGCTAGTTAGCCAAGCAGTTTATTAAACGTAATGTAGCACACAATTATAATTATAGTCAGATCTTGTTGTGCTTGAAGAAAAACGCAGCTCTAAACTGGTATTTTAGCCGGACATGGAGCTTCAGGAGAATGTTTGCTGTTTACTTCAACCTTCACATTGTCAGACTGTTAAAGCAGAGTTCTACTGTAGCATCCTAAAGGTGTCCGAAGGAGAAAATTTGGGGGCAACAGCCTAAACTGTGGCATAAAGACAGATTTTCATTGCTCTCCACCTGCTCTGCTCACATTTTTGGCTCCATGCTACTTCCTTCTCGTCCCCAAAGTGTAATCAAAGTCGAAGGGTCGAAGCTAAATTTATGAGAATTTAGCGCTGATCGCAGATTAGCATGTTTGCATAAGAGGGCTTCTAGGGAGCGTTGCAGGAGTGCTGGGAGCAGAGAATCGCTGCGCAAGGACACTTTAAAAGCGATGGTAGCCAAATTTAAATCACTTTTCTTAGGCAGAGTCCTGTAACCATTTGATCAATCCTTGTAATAGCATGTTTCAACTTCAATATTATGCAGGTAGCATGCTAGTTAGCCAAGCAGTTTATAATGTAGCACACAATTATAATTATAGTCAGATCTAGTTGTGCTTGAAGAAAAACGCAGCTCTAAACTGGTATTTTAGCCGGACATGGAGCTTCAGGAGAATGTTTGCTGTTTTCCTCAACCTTCACATTGTTGGATTGTTAAAGCAGACTTCTACTGTAGCATCCTAAAGGTGTCCAAAGGAGAAAATTTGGGGGCAACAACCTAAACTGTTGCATAAAGACAGAGGTTTTCATCGCTCTCCACCTGCTCTGCTCATGTTTTCGGCTCCATGCTACTTCCTTCTCGTCCCCAAAGTGTAATCCAAGTTGAAGGGTCGAAGTTTGGACACAATTTAGGAGATTTTCTACAGACATTAGACGCCCCCGATTAGCATGATTAGCATGTTTGCTTAACAGGGCTTCCAAGGAGCGTTGCAGGAGCACTGGGAGCAGAGTATCGCTGCGCAAGGACACTTTGAAACAGTTTTTTATTTTGTCTTGTAACTTTTTGATCAACCCTTGTAATAGCGTGCTTCAACTTCAATATTATGCAGGTGGCATGCTAGCTAGCCAAGCATGCTAACGTTTGCAGCCAACATCTGACCACAAATAAAGAATTTCTGGTTTTGAAAAGTCTAAAAATGGAGTCACCATCCTTGAAATTCCTCATCAATAGCAGTGATTATGTGTATTTATTTAGTGTTAGACACTATGTAAGACACCAAAACTCTGTGTGAGATTTATTTCATGCAAAAACAAACACAGAAAAGGGCATCATGCTGTCAAATCTACCTGCTACTGTCTCCCCCCGGCGACTCGGCTCCCAGCATGCACCTCTCCAGCTGGCTCGCCACAATCTGCCGCTCCTCCTCCAGCTCCCGAGTCAGCCGCTCGAACTGCAGCTCCTACGGCGAGACATGAGCAGCAGCGATTACAACCCGACATCCACCGCGACACGGCGGTTTAAGCCCCCCTCTTTTTAAAGACCCATTTGATGCCAGTCAGAATTAAATGTAAAACCCATTCTGCATTCAGTCCGCTCGACTTGACTGATTCGTCACCGGTTGTGAGCTCGCTGAGAGGCTGTTAGAGGGGGATTCGAGGTGTTAAACGGTAAAATTGTGTGCAGGACCTTGTGGTTCAGATAATGCAATTACAAGCTATTTAAAGCTTGAATGATCAAATGTAGATTTTAAGGCCACAGGATGGAAACAGAAGTGACCTAATTACCTCATATTGATTATTTTGGGTGCAGCCTTTAAGGAATCTGAAAGCTAACTGATGTCATTGTGTTATTTATGGTCATTCATGGTGATTTAATGGTTCCTACTTTAATCCCAGTTATTTCACTGCTCTGTAAATATGTTGTTGATACATAAATCGAGTTTACTGTCTCAAGAGACCCAGGAAACCAGTCAGTATTCTCATTTTAATAGCCGGAGACGCAGCATTTCAGGTATTTTAGCTTGAAAAACTGTAAAACATGATAATTAAATATATTTATTTTAAAATATTAATGGACTATCAACTGCCCGACTGAAGTCTGACGTATATTAGGGACTAAAAAATGTTAAATAATTTGTTTAACTGCAGATTTCCCCTGTTTTGCTTGAAAATAAATAGTAAAATCACAAAAAAAAGTGTTTATTTACATGTTAACCTATAAAAAACAGGTCAAACCTATAAATAATGTTGAAAATAAAAATCTTTGATTGAACAACGACACTGTTTTACTTCAGATCAAACAGCTATAGATATAACTATTTTATTTGCCACTATTTTTGCAGTTTTTTTTAACAGTTTAACATTTTTCACGTATATTTTCTGGCATCCCTGCTGCCAGAATAACAAAGAAATTTATATAAATAAAAGCCTAAAATTATCCTGAAACATGCTCTCTGCTAGATGACACGGGTCATTTTTATAAACAACAAAACAAAAACGTCACATATCTCTATAATGTTCTCATCTGCATCAGTCTGATGGCTTGGTTGCCATGACGACAGGCAGCACACAGGATGTTTTTTTTTGTTTATCATGTGCAATATTTAGAATGTAAGCATAATATTTCTTATTCATGTAAAATATTTCAATTTAATATGTAATTTTTCTTTTTCATGTGCAACATGTCAAATCCAAGTGAAATATTTAATTATAATATGAAATGTTTTAATTTCATTTGCAATATTTCAGTATCATGTTTAACATTTTAGTTTCATTCGTATATTCAATATTTAATTTTCATGTAAAATACTGCAATAAATACACAATACTTCATTTTCCAGGTGCAATTTTAATATAGTAATAATATTACTATATTAAATATAGTAATAGTTTTACTATATCAAATATATTAATATCAATATACTTATTATAGTAATAATTTTACTATACTAAATATTACTATATTAAATAAAGTAATATTATTACTATATTTAATATAGTAATATTAACATGTTTAATGTTACTTTACACCCTCAGAATCTTTGCCAGTATTATTTTTCACTTTTTCAATTTTTTTGTCGTATATTTTCTTATTTATTTCTATTTTTTAATAATTTATCATGCTTATTATTTCTTATTTCTTTGCAATTAGACACTGCATTTATTTTAATGTCAGGTAATTTTGGTTTTTTAAGCAATGTCTGACACTCACTTCTTAATACAGCTCTATCTTATCCTGTCTCATCTTTATAATGTCTAACATTTCAATTTCAGGTACATTACTTTTTAACCATGTCTAATTTTACAAGTGCATTTTTTCTTTATCATGTGCAATATTTAGAATTCAAGTACAATATTTCTTATTCATGTAAAATATGTCAATTTAATTTGTGTTTTTTCTGTTTCGTGTGCAACATTTCAAATCCGAGTGAAATATTTTATTATCATGTGAAATGTTTTAATTTCATTTGTATGTGGAATATTTAATGGACATGTAAAATACTACAATAAATATACAATATTTAATTTTCCAGGTGTAACATTTCAATTTGACGTACAGTATTATGTAATGTTACTTTATTACCTCAGAATCTTTGCCTGTATTAGTTCTTACATTTCTATGTCTTTGCCCTATTTTATTTTATTTATTTTTACTTTTTGTATTTTATCATACTTATTATTTCTTTACTATTAGACACTGCGTTTATTCTCATGTCAGGTAATTTTGTTTAGTCACACATTAATGTCTTGATAAATCTCTAACGTCTTATTTAAAACATGTTGAGGCCTTGAGTGACGTTAGTTTGATTGACTGCTAAAGTAAAAATGAATCATGGTTTAACAGGAATCAGATGCTGCTTGTCGGCTCTGGACACTTGTTCAAGCTTTAGAACAACTACCGGAGGTTTGCAAAATGTGGTAAAGCACAGAAATAATCTGAAAATGTCGACGAAATTCTACCGTCTGAACATACCATTGGGAAATCTGACAACCCAAACACTGCAGCGCTAGCATATGCCCTGTTTATTAGCTGGACGGGATCCAGTGCCTTGCTCAAGGGTGTGAAAGTGGAGCAGATGTTTGCAGAGTGCGCTGCTGAGCGGCGGGTCGTTCTGGCACCGTCTCATTTACATTCGGTTACGTAAGCGAGGCTTCTCGGCTGCTTTCGCAAACCGTCCAGGAACCACAGCTGGTGTCATGATGGAGGTCCGCTGGAGAATTAGCTGTCTGCAAATAACGTCTAAATATAAAACAGGCCGGTCGGAAAACACACACTCTGAGGAAACCCTGCAGTGAAGTGATTCAGGAAATGTTTGGTCTGATAAGCTGCACTGTTGGTAGGTCGTATTCACACCTCTGGTTTATTAAACTAACAGGCCACTGCATTTTAGTTGTGGTGTAAGAAGTATTCATATCATTTAGTAAAGTAAAAACATCACAATCTTCATTTAAAATAATAATAAGACCTGCATGTGTGAGTTAAACATGATTAAATGTATTGATTATGAATTAAAATGGCACATGTGATGGATATATCACCAAATATAATAGTACTGGACATTATGATGTATAAGCAGCATTGGACTCTACTTGCAAAAAGTAGATTACTACCGATAACTAGAAAAGCACTCAGAGAGCTCATACCTCCACCAAGGAGCTTCAGTCCACCCCCAACACAATCTCCCAATTCACATATTTTGCGTGGAACGTTACAGTTACAAATGTAATTACATACAGTTCAAATGTCCTACCAACAATGCGGCCTTCACCCCATCCGACCTAATGAACAGGCGCGGCCTCTAGCGCGGCAGCTCCTAACAGCCTCCCAGCTTCTTAGACAACCGGAGATAAGAATGCCGGCCCAACCGTGCGTATGTCGCTCAGGAAGGAAAGAGAACTCCGTCACTGTCGCTGTCTGTCACGTGGGTACCCAAAATGTCATGTGGTCAGAGGGGGTTACCCCAAAAACAAGAGTGCCCTCTGGTGGCTTTTAGAGTAAACCGCATATAATTGTCCACCCGGTTAGACTTAGATTAAAATAAATCCTGGATCCAGACAGTGATCCGGATCAGTCCCAGAATGTCATCATTTGTTCCTTGTCCCATTTCACACATTTCCTGAAAATCTCATCCGAATCCGTCTATAACTTTTCGAGTTATTTTGCACACAAACAAACAAATAAACAAACAAACCAACGCCGGCCATCTCATAACCTCCTTGGCGGAGGTAAATATCATTATGTTACAGATATTTGTCGTTATTTGAAAGGAAAAGCATGCATATTAAGGAACAAAAAATGTTTTTTAAAACACTTTTAACTGTTGTTTTTCCTGTGTTTTGGTCTAAAAATGGCAGAAAATGGGGAGAATGTGTTTTCCAAAGGCCTTAAATGAAAGAAATTCAGTTTTCTGTCAAAGAGGAGAATAAAAATGAGGAAATATTTACATTTAAGAAACTGAAATCAATCTACTTACTTTTTTGTTTTTTAAGTATTACTCAAACTGACTAATTCAATATCAAAATAGTTTGCAAATAAAGCAATAGTTTGAAGATCTATTGATAATATTGCAGAGCTGCAATAAAATACACCATCATGCTTTATATAGAAAAATATTGTAACCTACAAGTGTGGCTGCTGCTAATCTGCTAAGCTAGTTAGCATTAGCAGCTGTGTTTGTATGCGTTTCTGTCGTGGTTCTAATCATCTAGCGCCTAATTCAACATCTATCTGCTTCACTTTTTCCTGTGACAGCAGAGCGAGGGTCCCTCAGAGCTTAATCCCTTAAAAACTACAGAACAAAAGACGGTTAAATCCACGCTGGCAGCTTTTCGTCTGTTTACGTCTCCGGATAAAAAGCTCTTTTGTATTTGGGTCAGCTTTGGCCATGTGATGCACGGAGCCTTGACAGCCTCTTTAGTCAGATGGTGTACAGTGATTTAGCTAATGGTCTCATCGCGCTGCTTCTTTGCTGGTGTCTAATCCGCCGTATCGCAGCTGATGGCCTGATTTCAGAGTCTGCTGCTGCAATCAGAGTGAACTCAGGAATCGACTCTTCTAGATCCAAACACCTGCAGACGAACAGCTGATTCACTCGCTGTGGAAAAGGCACGGAAGCAAATCAGACTCATCAGATTTGGAAATTTAAAAGCTGTTGAATTTCTTACTTTAAATTTTTTTGTATTGAAATTATGTATCTGATTTTTTTAATGTCTGAATTTATCTCATCTAAATTTCAGTGACTTCAATTAAATTCAGAGTCAAAATTTTCAAAATTTGCTGCCAAAAATTCTGAATTTTGGGCAACTTTAATTTTTTGGTCACCTCGAATTTTTACGTTTCGAATTTTTTGACAGCAAATTTTTTTGGGCACCTCAAATTTTATGCTTCGATTTTTTTGACGGCAAATTTTGAAAACCTTGAATTTTGGGCACCTCGAATTTTATGCTTCGAATATTTTGACGTGGAATTTTGAAAACCTCAAATTTTTATGCTTTGAATTTTTTGACAGCAATTGAACACTTCGAATATTATGCTTCGAATTTTTTGACCGCGAATTTTGAACACTTGAATTTTGGGCACCTCGAATTTTGTGCTTCGAATTTTGAACACCTCGAATTTTGAACATTTCAAATTTTCGAATTTTTTGACAGCAAATTTTTTGGGCACCTCAAATTTTATGCTTCGAATTTTTTGACGGCAAATTTTGAAAACCTTGAATTTTTATGCTTCAAATTTTTTTGATGTTGAATTCTGAACACCTCAAATTTTGGGCACCTTCAAATTTTATGCTTCAAATTTTTTTGACAGCGAATTTTGAACACTTCGAATTTTGGGCACCTCGAATTTTATGCTTCGAATATTTTGACGTGGAATTTTGAAAACCTCTAATTTTTATGCTTCGAATTTTCTGACTGCGTATTTTGAACACTTGAATTTTGGGCACCTCAAATTTTTTGGGAACCTCGAATTTTATGCTTCGAATTTTGAACACCTCGAATTTTGAACATTTCAAATTGAATTTTTTGACAGCAAATTTGGAACACCTTGAATTTTGGGCACTTCAAATTTTTATGATTCGAATTTTTTGATGGCGAATTTTGAACACCTCAAATTTTGGGCACCTTAAATTTTTACGCTTGGAGTTTTTCCACCTGAAATTTTGACTCTGAATTTAAGTTGCTAAAATGTTGACGAGTTAAATTCAGACAAAAAAAAATTCAGATATATAATTTCAATAAAGAAAATTTCAAAATTAGAAATTCAACAGCTTTTAAAATTTAAAATCTGGTGAGTCTGATTTGCTTTCATAAAAAGGAACTCAAACTGCACGAAATTTGAATAACGCCCATTAAGGAAACTGGACACATGCAGCTAATTCCGCATTTGATTACATGCTAATTGCTAACATTGCTAATATGACTCAGCTGCTCCAAACGATGCAACAAAATTTTAAATTAGTAATCGTGCAATAATGAAAAATACACTGAGACTTCAACAAGCCATGTTGCAGCTGTTTCACCCTGCACTGTAAAAAATTGACATGTTTTAACAATATTTAACTGTCATTTTTTAAACAATTTACTGTTGTTTTAAAAGATTTTCCATGTTTTGCTGTAAAATTACATGTCGACAGATCAAAAAGCAGTGTTTTTAAAAAATAGTAATCAGTTTTTTTACAATGCTTGACTGCAAAATAATTTTTAGTGCATTTAAAGCAGCAGAAAATGTCGCTATTTTACAGATATTTGCAGTTATTTGTAAGAAAAAATTTAAAATGGTAAATTATTTATCATTTCACAGATTTTACGAGTTTTTAAAACAAAACAGTTACACTGTTTCACTGAATTCTAAGCAGCCAAAGATATTGTTTTACAGATATTTACAACTGTTTGCTATTTGAGAGAAAAATAATGTATATTAATGATTGAAAAAAATGGTAAATACTCAGTTTAACTGTGTTGATAACAAGTAAAATCACCATTATTAATAATCAAATTTTAAAAATGGCCAAAACTGTAAATAAACTGTCCACATCAGAAACATTATTTCATTCTTTTACAGTGTGTGACTGTTTTACTGTATTTAAATCAGCTAAAAATCTCATTATTTTAGAGATATGTGCTGTTATTTTCCATGTTTTTTTACTGTATTTAACCATATTTTAACAGTTTTTCTGGCCCATGTTGGCTGCCAGATTTTCCCAGTTTTTTCACTTAATGCTTTGCCCCAGTTGGACGTGTTACCGACACCTCACGAGTCTCCGGACGGGACAGAGCGTCATTCAGCCAACATGGTGCTGCATCATGTTGTCACAGTGCTGACGCTGCCCTGCTGCATCTCCTTACATCACTTCAGAGCAGCCGGAGACGGGACGGCAGCACACAGCCTCCTTGTTTCACCGCCGCGTTACGCCGAACGCAGCCCTGCCAGGCCGATGTGCAGCCGTGCCAGGCGATGCCTCGCACCGGCCGGGGGCTACCGGGCCGTTCTCCACGGGTTATTGTGCGCCGTCACAAAGTGTTTTTCCCCCCCTCTCTTATCGAGTGACACCAACCGCAGACCTCGGCGTCTTATTCCCTCTTGCCGTGTCTAATCATAGCCCGGCACTTTGGTTTATCCGGGCTGCATCTGTGATACCCGTGAAATGTTCGGCCTAGTTCTGCTGCGACAGCTCGCCATCTTAAAGGGAGAGTTCGCTCAGCTCAGAGTCAGCTGATTTATTTTTGCACAATAACTTCAGTACGCCAAATGAAGCCATGCAAAATTTTACCTTTATGTAAGAAACATTATTATGTAGACCTACAGGCCTTTAAAGTGCATAGGGGCAGACGTTATTCATTTTTTCTAGCCTTCATCACAAAATCATAAAACAAGCAACCACAGAGGGGCATAAAGCGATTCGAAGAGGCCAAAAGAAAACAAAAAATGACTACAAAGGGACACAAAACAAGCACGGACAAAAACAACCACAAAGAGACGGAAAACAAATAAGAAGAGGCACAAAGTGACTACAAAGAGACACAAAACAACCGCAACAATACACAAAACGACCCTAAAAGATACAAAACAATCGGAAATAGACAAGAACAACCACAAAGAGACACAAGACAACCACAAAGACGCAAAAAAAAAGCGCAAAAGAGAAACAAAATGACTACAATGAGACAAGACAACCACAAAGATGCACAAAACATCCAAAAAAAGACACAAAACAACCACAAACAGACACAAAACAACAACAGAGAGAGAAATAAGAACCACAAAGACACACAAAACAACCACAAAAGGACATAAAAGAACAAAAGACAGACAAAAACAGCCACAAAGAGACACAAAACAACAACAAAGAGACACAAAACAACAACAAAGACACATAAAACAAAAACAAACAGACCCAAAACAAACACGGATAGGTACAAAACAACCACAAAGACACAAAACGACTACAAAGAGACACAAAACAACAGAGAGAGACAGAACGACAGAGACACAAAACAACAACAGAAAGACAAATAAGAGCCAAAAAGACACACAAAACAACCACAAACAGACACAAAAGAACAAAAGACAGACAAAAACAACAACAAAGACACATAAAACGACCACAAAGAGACACAAAACAACCACAAAGAGACACAAAACAACAACAAAGACACATAAAATGACTACAAAGAGACACAAAACGACAGAGACACAAAACAACAACAGAAAGACAAATAAGAGCCAAAAAGACACACAAAACAACCACAAAAGGACACAAAAGAACAAAAGACAGACAAAAACAACAACAAAGACACTTAAAACGACCACAAAGAGACACAAAACAACCACAAAGAGACACAAAACAACCATAAAGAGACACAAAACAACAGAGAGAGACAGAACGACAGAGACACAAAACAACAGAAAGACAAATAAGAGCCAAAAAGACACACAAAACAACCACAAACAGACACAAAAGAACAAAAGACAGACAAAAACAACAACAAAGACACATAAAACGACCACAAAGAGACACAAAACAACCACAAAGAGACACAAAACAAACACAAAGACACATAAAAAGACAAAACGACAGAGACACAAAACAACAACAGAAAGACAAATAAGAGCCAAAAAGACACACAAAACAACCACAAAAGGACACAAAAGAACAAAAGACAGACAAAAACAACAACAAAGACACATAAAACGACCACAAAGAGACACAAAACAACCACAAAGACACATAAAATGACCACAAAGAGACATAAAACAACCACAAAGAAACAAACGGCTGCATTCAGACCTTTCTTTCCATCCTATCATTCCCACAAACATCACCACGTCTCTGATGCACTGAGTCGTCTCCGCCACAGCAGGAAGTTTCTCAGCCCAAACATTCGTCGTTTGTTTCTCCAGGCTCCATTCTGGTCCATTAATCACAGATACCAGCTGCTGCTACACCCACAGCAGCTCCACAGCGCTGCCGTTCCTCCATCCACTGCCGCTCTTCTGCGCCCACACACACGAACCGGCCGCTGGATTAAAACACTTAGAGGCTCTCTGGACGCCCAAACGCCACCTTTGATGCACGGCAACAGGTTGCAGATGAAGCAGGTGGAGGCAGAGCGGGTTCACCGAGAGTAAATAACTCGATGGGACGTGAAGCGGAGCGCGAGGGCGGATGTTCCTCTGTGATTTACACTCTGTGGATCATCGGGCCGCAGCAGCGTTCCTCTTCCACCACAGTGGTTCTCTGAAGTCACACCAGACCTCAGGCTCTCTGAAGGTCGCCGAGCGTCCGGTTTGGTTTGTGTCTCACTGGGGTCATGGAGCTTCTCTTTGTGGTTGTTTTAGTCAAATTTGGGTTATTCTGTGTCTTGTTTTGTATGTTTTATGTCTCTTTGTTGTCATTTTGTGCGTCTTTGTGGTTGTTTTTGTCAAATTTAGTAAAAATAATATGAATATTTTCCGAGTTAGAGGCCCTTCAGTTACATAGTGGAGGGTTTTAAAGTTTTGCACCTGCATTTTTGAGCCCTTATCGCAAAACTTCATCGCAAAAAGACACCAATGCAGAGACACAATAAAGGGACTCAGTGAAATCAAAAGAAGACAAAAATTATGAGCTAAACGACACAAAATGCTCACAAAGTCACACAAAACAACTGCAGAGAGACAAAAACAACTAAAAAGAGACAAACAACTACAATAAGACAAAAAGCAATCACAAAAGACGCAAAACAACAACCACAAAGACACAAAGCAATCACAAAGGGAAACAAAACAATCACAAAGGGAAACAAAACAATCACAAAGAGACACAAAACAATCACAAACAGACACAAAACAATCACAGACACAAAACGACCACAAAGAGACACAAAACAATCACAGAGACACAAAACGACCACAAAGAGACACAAAACAACCAACAGAGACTCAAAACAAACACAAAAAGACACAAAAACAACCACAATGAGACACAAAACAACAACAAAGACAAAACAACCAAAAGGAGACACAAAACAACCACAGACACAAAACGACCACAAAGAGACACAAAACGACCACAAAGAGACACAAAACAACTACAAAGAGACACAAAACAACTACAAGGAGACACAAAACAACCATAAAGAGACACAAAACAACCATAAAGAGACACAAAACAACCACAAAGAGACACAAAACAACTACAAGGAGACACAAAACAACCATAAAGAGACACAAAACAACCATAAAGAGACACAAAACAACCACAAAGAGACACAAAACAACCATAAAGAGACACAAAACGACCACAAAGAGACACAAAACAACTACAAGGAGACACAAAACAACCATAAAGAGACACAAAACAACCATAAAGAGACACAAAACAACCACAAAGAGACACAGAACAAACACAAAGAGACACAAAACAACCATAAAGAGACACAAAACAACCATAAAGAGACACAAAACGACCACAAAGAGACAAAAACAACTACAAAGAGACAAAAACAACCACAAAGAGACACAAAACAACCACAAAGAGACACAAAACAACCATAAAGAGACACAAAACAACCATAAAGAGACACAAAACAACCACAAAGAGACACAGAACAAACACAAAGAGACACAAAACAACCATAAAGAGACACAAAACAACCATAAAGAGACACAAAACAACCACAAAGAGACACAGAACAAACACAAAGAGACACAAAACAACTACAAAGACACACAGAACAAACACAAAGAGACACAAAACAACCATAAAGAGACACAAAACAACCATAAAGAGACACAAAACAACCACAAAGAGACACAAAACAACCACAAAGAGACACAGAACAAACACAAAGAGACACAAAACAACCATAAAGAGACACAAAACAACCATAAAGAGACACAAAACGACCACAAAGAGACAAAAACAACTACAAAGAGACAAAAACAACCACAAAGAGACACAAAACAACCACAAAGAGACACAAAACAACCATAAAGAGACACAAAACAACCATAAAGAGACACAAAACAACCACAAAGAGACACAGAACAAACACAAAGACAGACAAAACAACCACAAAAAAGGCTCAAAACAACTACAAAGAGACTCAAAACAAACACAAAAAGACACAAAATGACCACAAAAAGACACAAAACAACCATAAAAAGACACAAAACAACAACAAAGAGACACAAAACAATTACAAAGAGACACAAAACAACAACAAACAAACACAAAACTACCATAAAGAAACACAAAACAACCATAAAGAGACACAAAACAATTACAAAGAGACACAAAACAACCATAAAGAGACACAAAACAATTACAAAGAGACACAAAACAACCACAAACAAACACAAAACTACCACAAAAATAGACAAAACAACCACAAAACGGCACAAAACCACAAACAGACACAAATCTGGAGTTATTTTGAGTCTCTGAGGTCATTTTGTGTATTATGTGGTTTATTTTGCCTTATTTTGTTAATTTTGTGTCTCTTTGTGGTCATTTTTTCTGTTTTCGTGGTCGTTTTGGTCCAGTTTGGATTGTGTTGTGTTTCATTTTGTGTCTTTTTTATCCCTTTACAGTAACTTCCCATCGTTTTATGACTGTTTCTGCCCCATTTGGATCATTTCGTTTTCCATTTGCGCCATTTTTCATCTCTCTGTAGCTCCTATGTTTCTCTTTGAGACCACTTCAAGTCCCATTTGCGTTGTTTTGTGTCTCTTTGTGGTTATTTAAGGTTGTTTTTGTCCCGTTTAGGTAATTTTCTGTCTCTCTTTGGTCACTTTGCATCTTTAATGTCCTACTTCTGTGTCTTTGGGGTCATCTTGTGTTTCAATTTTGCCATTCTGCATCCATTTGTCGCCATTTTGTGTCTGCTTTCTGTCCACTTGTGGTCATTTTCTATCTCTTTATCGTTGTTTTAACCGATTTGCATCTTCTTTGTAGCTGTTCCGTGTCTTTCAGGTCGTTTTCTGTTGCATTTGGGTGATTTTGTCAACATCCTCAGTTTCTTTGTTGTCTTTTTCTATGTTTTCATGGTTGTTTTCATCCCAGTTGGCTCTTTTTGTGTCTCCTCACGGCTGCTTCTTGTCCCATTTCGAATAGCTCGTGCTCGTTTGAGGTCATTTTGCATCCCTGTGCGGCCATGCCAGCGTGCGTCCAAATCCAGGCAGATGTCGGACAGCTCAGTTATGACGAGGGGCAGCGGCCGGCGGTGACATAACTGGATTGACGGAGCCGGTTTAGCCCTCAGATTCAGACTGTGACCCTCGGATGGAGCTGTCTGTGACGTCACGGCTGGGTTTCAGGCTCTAATCGTGGAGATCAATCGCCCAGTTGTTGCTGCCCCGTCGAGCCTTTCCCCCTTTTTTTCGCTGAGCGAGCGTGTTCCGTTTGAGCAGCGCCATGCGTCACTTTCATGCGAGAGTTTCCACCTGGGAGCTGCCCTGCACGGCAACAGAAGGGAAACAGGCCCGCAGAGACGCACAGCCTCCGTTTTAGAAAGTTCCCCCAACAGGATGAAGCTGACTCACTGTTTACTGGCCTCCTTCACGCCGTTGTCAGACCAGAATCAAAGGTTCAAGAGCCCTGCAGCCTCCACGAGTGTCGGCAAACAGTCGGATCCACTTCTGGAGCTTTGCTGCTTCCCCCCCAGACTGAACACGAATTAGCCAGTTAGCTCATTTTTAGCACAGCCAGCCTGTTTCAGTCCACAGGCAACAATCTGCACAAAAACCAAAGTAGAAAACACAGATTTTTTTTTGTTTTTTTCTTGGATGGGATCAGTAACTTACTCCGAATGCACGGACGGATTATGAAGCAGCAGGCCTCCGGGCCCAGACACCCACAGAAAAAACCATGCCGACGTGATTTCTGGTTGCTTTGTGTCTCCAAATGTGCTTCCTGCATGTGCTTTGCATCATTTTGTGTCTCATTCTGGTCGTTTCTGTCGCTTAGAGGTTGTTTTGTGTCACATATAGATGATGTTATGGATCATTTAGTTAATTTAGCATCTCTTTGTGGCCATTTTGTGTCTCACTGTGGTAGTTTAGTGTCACATTGGGGCTAGTTTGTGTATTGTTTTGCTAGTTTTGCGTCTCTCTCTGGTCATTTAGCATCTTTTTATGGGTGTTTTTGTCCCATTCTGGTCATTTATGTCTCTTAGAGGTTGTTTTGTTTCCATTATAGGTGATGTTGTGGATCATTTAGGTCATTTTGTGTCTCTTTGTGGTCATTTTGTGTCTCACTGTGGTAGTTTAGTGTCACATTGGGGCTAGTTTGTGTATTATTTTACTAGTTTTGTGTCTCTCTGTGGTCATTTAGCATCTTTTTATGGGTGTTTTTGTCCCATTTGGGTCGTTTCTGACTCTTAGAGGTTGTTTTGTGTCACATTTAGGAGATGTTATGCATCATTTTGTTGATTTTGTGCGTCTTTGTCGTCATTCTGAGTCTCTTTATTGTTGTTTTTGTCCCATTTGGTTCATTTTATGTCTCATTTAGGTCATTTTGCATGTCTTTGTGGCCATTTTGTGTCTCATTGTGGTAGTTTGGTGCCACATTTGGGCTAGTTTGTGTATTATTTTGTTTATTTTGTGGTAATTTAGCATCTCTTTATGGTTGTTTTTGTCCCATTTAAGTCAGTTTGCATCTCATTTTGGTCATTTTGCATCTCTTTGTGGCCATTTCGTGTCTCTTTGTGGTAGTTTAGTGTCACATTTGGGCTAGTCTGTGTGTCGTTTTGTCGTATCTTTATGGTTGTTTTCGTCCCATTTGCGTCTTATTTTTGTCTTATTTTGGTCATTTCTGTCTCTTAGAGCTTGTTTTGTGTCACATTTAGGTGATGTTATGTATCATTTAGTTAATTTAGTGTGTCTTTGTCGTCATTCTGAGTCTCTTTATTTATGTTTTTGTCCCATTTGAGTCATTTTGTGTCTCATTTCGGTCATTTTGCATCTTTTATTGGCCCTTTAGTGTCTCCTTGGCATCATTTAGTGTCACATTTGGATTATTTGTCTCTCACAATATTAATTTTATGTGTCTTTGTGATCATTTTGTCCCTTCATGGTTGTGTTTTCTAATCCCATTTTGATCACTTTGCGTCTCATTTTGTTGTTTTTCTGTCCCTTGTCGGCATTTTGCATCTCTTTGTTGCCAATCTGTGTCTCTTTGTGGTCAGTTTGCATTTCTTTACAGTTGTTTTTGTCCCAAATGGGTTATTTTGTGTCCCATTTTGTTAATTTTGTCTCTTTGCGGTTGTTTTCTGTCCCTCTTTGAATGATTTTGTGTCTAATTTAGTTCATCTTTGTGGTCATTTTTTGCCTGTTATGTCCAATTTGGCTCATTTTGTGTCTCATTTTAGTAGTTTTGCACCTATTTGTAGCCATTCTGTGTTTGTTTGTGGCCATTTAGCATCGCTTTCTGGTTGTTTTGCATCCTCATTTATGTAATGTCTCATTTGGTTGCTTTGTGTCTCTTTCTGGAGTATACATTATAACTCTGAGCCCCTGGGCCTGCTCAGTAATCTGTCCATGTCTGACTGCTGCTAAACGTTGGCAGCCATCTTTGCGCGACGCTAAGCTGTAACCTGACACTGAACAGACCTACATTTTAAAGCTGGTATCGATCTCCTCGTCCAACTCCGTCAAAATCGAATGAGGGCTTTTCCAAATGTCAAATGTTTTAACCAGGTTGGAAATAATGTGATCATTTCATTTCACTGTTTATTCAATGAGGCAGTTCTTCACGTTTTTACATTCAAATATCAAAGCTACTGAGCAGAACTGTTCAGTTGTGGTTGGAGGTCAGCTTCAATGTCAACCCAAACCAAACGTTCAGTGTCTCTGCGTGGTAGAAATGTGTATTATGACAGCGCTGCAAACTGCTCCGGTCTGATATCTGGCAGATATTTCACTCTTGATTTCACTGAATGATGCCGAGAGCAGCTACAGACGTCTCATCTTTCATTTTGGAGCAACTTTGCTGCAGGCTGTTGTCTCAACATCCCATCAATCTCGCCGTGTTTGCTCAAGAAGTGACAAAATTAAACTGTGAACCCGACGACGTGCAGGTTTCCGGTTTCCACGTCTGCAGCTCTGATATTTGGGCGCTCACGTCGATCACTCTCCTGCTTTTAATGGGCTAAATGAGAGCAAAGTGGAAAAGCATCATGGCCTGAACACAATGGAAGGCAATAACTGATGTGCTCCATTTAGCACGTCTAATTTGACATTTCTGTGGAGGAACTGCAGGCGGTAGATTTGACGCTTCAGCAGCGCTGCAGCCTGAATTCCAACACAGAGAAGAGGAAAGTAAGTTGATTATATTTTCTGGTCGCAGCCTGTTCAACAGTCTGAGACAAGCGACATGATAAAATGTTTGCTCTCGAGCAACTCCCAAGTTTAGACTGCAGTATGACGAGAGGCGTATTTTTCTACTTGTTGGCTGTTAATCATCCGTCCTGTTATCAACATGAAGTCCTAATCAGGGAAATCTAGGAAACGTGAACCGTTTGATCCCCAAACACCACTGGAGAGTTTGAAAGGCATTTTGTCTTTGCAAAGTCACTAAAATTACACCATTTATCAGAGCAACAGACCGGAAAAACACGGAGAATCAAAGTTTCTGACAGTCCTTGAACGAATCACGTGTCGTTTAGTCGTCATATTTAATCAAATCACTTTATGGTACGCGTCTCAATTAAAAATTCTCCAAAAACAAACCGTTTGCTTGAATAAAATTCTGTAAAAAACAAAAAAATCTGCGCTTCTTGGTGCAACTGTGAAATCATTAGTGACTCTACTGCAACCAGCAGTCATGTGACAACAATTCATGGAGTACCAAATTTTTAAATTCTATAGGTCGTCTCTGAGGGTTTTGGTTACATCTCAAGTGAACCTTGTTAGATTTCATTCACCTGATTGCATTAATTTATTTTTTTCTTTATAATTTTTTTTATAGCTGCTTTAATAACAGGCAGATGCATATGGATGTTTATATTCAAATAAATAAGCCACTGACACACTAAACTAATTTGTTTTGTAGCCACACAGCACTTAAATATCTGACAATGACATTATATTAATGTCAAAATCACTTTATTCTACATGTCGCCTTCAAAAATTTTGTAAAAATAAATCATTTGCAAGAACAGATTCTGTTTAAAACAAAAAATTCTGCACTCCTCTGTGCAACCGTGAAGCTATTTCAGATTCAGTTGCGACCAACAATCACACGACAAAAATTCAGAGTTCTCGGCTGAGCTGCAGGGTGTGTTTACACACAGCATTGTTTAATAATTTACGGCTTCATAAATGTGTCATATTGATTAAAAGACATGTTTCAGTTCTGTGTACTTGTATTCATTCTGTTTCCATAGAGGTGCTGGACTTTATATTATAGTGAAAAATGAGCCCACAGTGAGGAAAGATGTGCCCAGAAACTGCTTTAGGGTTCAAAAGGTTAAGTAATCCTTTGCCTCTAAAGCCATGAAGTTGATTATCAGCAAAAAGCAGGCGTTTTAAAGCTGTTCGTGTTTCTTTTACCACAGAATATGCAGATAAAACATGCATTTTCTGTTAATACCGTGGTAATATTGAACCTGCAGAGCTTTTGTTGCTTCCGGAGCAACTTCCATGATGCAGACGTCACATAAATCTACAGCAGCAAGAAATCAATCCGTCACATGCGGCTCCTGCGCCGCAACGCGATGCAGGAAAACGCCGCAGCGATCGTGGATTCTCACGAGGTGAATGAATGAATCTGGGGCTCCAAGGATGACAAAATCCACGAAAACCACAGCGACATCAAGGAAACCCAGCAGCCTCTTTCTTGACTCCACATCAGCCGAGATTTAGGCACAATCTGCAGCTCGCCAGATTAAAAGTACGAGCTGATTCTCTTTTCTTGGACGCCATAAGCCTTTAAATAGCAGTGTGCCTGATTCAGAGTCACACACCCGGGGACTAAGTTGAGAACATGGCCACGGTCCAGGCATAATTAAGAGCAGGAGAACAGACAGACTCCCATGTGGACGGGATAGAAATCAGCATTAAAATAACAGCGGGGAAGGCAGACAGACGGAGGCCGCGATCACATGTGTCTCCCTGTTGTTTAAAGTTAGCGGCAGAAAAGCAGAGGCCAGCTCATGTCAACGGCGAAATGAAAACACGTCAGCGTTCCGGAGACGTTAATTAAATTTTCAACGAGAAGAAAACTGTCAAAACTTAAGTCACGGCAGCGACAGCAAAGGAGGCGAAAGGTAAAAGAAAATAAAGTGCAGTGGGCTTTAAGGGGGAATGACAGAAGACGAAACTGCACCTGAAATGTGCGAAAAACAAGCAAAGAAAAAAGGTACAAAAACAAGCTTTCATAACGTCGTTGTCACTTCCTATAAAGCTCCGCGCACGCAGGATAAACACCACCTGCTGACCTCATGTGAAGTGGAATAACTGCAGTTTTTGTTCCCGATCTCACGCAAAATCAAAAAGCAGAAGCAGCTAATAAACGTGCTCCTGTGTGGATACATCTGTGCACGTCTTCAATGCTTTCCTTTGCATTTTTTCCACACTTTTCTCGTCCGAGCAGGAGCTAAAATGGAAGCCCGACAGTGAAACTATTAATGAGAGTTTTAATAGAATTTTGGGTTCAAATTCATGAGGCTCAGCATGGAGGCCCATTACGTTCCAGTCTCATCTGGAGATAATCCTCTGGATTTGCCGAGTACATTTGGGTGAATCACAGACTTCATTTATCCTGTGACAGGAGCAGAGTGGAGGCCGAGGGGTGCAGCACCCCCAAAAATTAACACAAAACGACTTCAAATGGATGCTAAATGAACGTAAAGGGATAAAAATGACCTCAAATAGATGCAATCAGCCACAAAAAGACACAAAAAAACTTTAAAGAGATGCAAAACAACCACATAGGTCCACAAAATGACCTCAAAAATACACAAAACAACTGCCGAAGGACTCAAAATGACCTCAAAGAGATGCAAAAACAACCAGAACCGAAAGCAAAAGTACCACAAAGAGGTGCAAAACTACCTCGGAGAGAGAGCAGCAACTTGAGACAAATACGCAAAAAAGGCACAAAATGACCTCAAAGACAAGAAACAACAACAACCCTCCAACAAAGAGGTGCAAAACAACCTCAGAGAGATGTTAAAAAGCCATAAAAGCAACTAAAATTATGTAAAAGCGACACAAAACATCCACAAATGGACACAAAAGGACCAGAGCGAGACAAAATAACTACAAACAGGATGCAAAATGGTATAAAAAGAAGCAAAAATAGCCACAAAGAGGTACAAAACAACCACAACAGGACATAAAATTACCACAGCAAGACATACAATAACCAGATTGTTGCAAAAAACCTACAAAGAGAGTAAAAAACTACCTTAACGGGATGCAAAATGGCTACAAAAAGAAGCAAAATAACAACAAACAGAAGCTAAACCATCAAAATGGCATATAAAACAACTAAAACAAGACATTAAACAACCACAACAAGACTATAGAGGGATGCAAAATAATCACAGAGACAAAAGAGCCTTGCCAGGATGTAAAACAGCTAAAAAAGAGAAGCAAAAAACCTGCTAACAGATACAAAACAACCACAACAAGATGCAAAATGATCACAAAGAGAGACAAAATGACTTTAATACGGTGCAAAACAGGTAAAAAAGAGGAGCAGAAAACCCACAAATGGATACAAAACAACCTCAACGGGACATAAAATTACGACAACAAAGCATACAATAACACAAAGGAATGAAAAATAACCTCAAAGGGATGCAAAATTACCCATACGAACACAAAATGACCACACAGAGACAACAGGATGCAAAATGGCTACAAAAAGAAGCAAAATAACCACAAACAGAAACTAAACAACCACAACAAGATCGCAAAGGGTTGCAAAATAACAACAGAGGGATGCAAAATAACCACAAACAGATACTAAACCACCACAATGGAATATAAAACAACCACAAGACATTAAATAACCACAACAAGACCATGAAGGGACGCAAAATAACCGCAAAGGTACGCAAATTGATCTCAAAGGGTCGCAAAGTTACCACAGAGACAAATTAGTCTCAACAAGATGCAAAACAGCTAAAAAGAAAAACCAAAAACCTTCGGATAGATACAAAGAAAACGCAGAGGGACGCAAAATAACCACAAAATGACCTCAACAGGATGCAAAATGGCTACATAAAGAAGCAAAGAACCACAAACAGATACTAAAATCCACAATAAGACATTAAATAACCACAACAAGATCAAAAATGGTTGCAAAATAACCACAAAGGGACGCAAAATGACGTCCACAGGATGCAAAATTGAAGCAAAATAACCACACAAGACCACATAGGGATGCAAAATGACCACAAAGAGAGACAAAATGACATCAATAGGATGCAAAATGGCTACAAACAGATACTAAACCACCACTACGAGGCATTAAATAACCACAAGATCAAAAAGGGTTGCAAAATAACCACAAAGGGACGCAAAATGACCTTTATGCAAAACTGCTAAAAAGATAATCAAAAAAACCCACAAATAGACACAAAACAGCCACAATGGGATGCACAATGTCCTCAAAGAGAGACAAAACAACCTTAACAAGATGCAAAATGGTGTCAAAAAGAGGCAAAATAACCACAAACAGTAACTAAACAACCACAATGAGACATTAAATAACCACAACAAGATCACAAAAGGATGCAAAATGACCACAATGGGATGCAAAATGACCACAAAGGGATGCAAAATTATCACAAAGGGACACAAAATTACCACAGTCACAAAACAGCTCAGATAGGATGCAAAACAGCTAAAAAGAAAAGCAAAAAAACGCAAATACATACAAATAAAACGCAATGGGATGCAAAATAATCACAAAATGACCACAACAGGATGCAAATTTGCGACAAAAAGAAGCAAAATTAACTACAAACTGAAACTAAACCACCACAGTGACACATTAAACAACCACAACAAGATCACAAAGGGATGAAAAATAACCTCAAAAGGACACAGAATTACCAAAGAGACAAAAGAGCCTCAATGGGATGCAAAATAGCTAAAAAGAGAAGCCAAAAACATGCAAATAGATACTAATAAAATGCAAAGGGACGCAAAATGACCTCCAGAGGATGCAAAATTGCAACAAAAGGAAGCAAAATAACACACAACACCACAAAGGGACGCAAAATGACCATGAAGAGAGACAAAATGACATCAACGGGATGCAAAATGGCTACAAAAAGAAGCAAAATGACCACAAACACATACTAAACCACCACAATGTGACTTAAAATGACCACAACAAGATCACAAAGGGTTGCAAAATAACCTCAAAGGGGTGCACAGTGACCATAAAGAGAGACAAAATGACATCAACGGGATGCAAAATGGCTACAAACAGAAGCAAAATGACCACAGATACTAAACAATGAGACATAAAATAACCAGAAAGGGATGCAAAATGACCTCGACAGGATGCCGAATTGTGGCAAAAAGAAGTAAAACAACCACACAAGACCACAAAGGGGATGCAAAATGACCGTAGAGAGAGACAAAATGACCTCAACGGGATGCAAAATGGCTACAAAAAGAAGCAAAATGACCACAAACGGAAACTAAACCACCACAATGTGACATAAAATTACCACAGTATCACAAAGGGACACAAAATTACTTAAAAAGGGATGCAAAATGACCTCAACGGGATGCAAAATGGATACAAAAAAGCAAAATGACCACAAACACATACTAAACCACCACAATGTGACTTAAAATGACCACAACAAGATTACAAAGGGTTGCAAAATAACTTCAAAGGGGTGCACAGTGACCATAAAGAGAGACAAAATGGCTTAGACAAGATGCAAAATGGCTACAAAGAGAAGACAAATGACCACAGATACTAAACAATGAGACATGAAATAACCACAAAGGGATGCAAAATGACCTTAAAGAGACAAAATGACCTCAACAGGATGCCGAATTGTGGCAAAAAGAAGCAAAATAACCACACAAGACCACAAAGTGGATGCAAAATGACCGTAGAGAGAGACAAAATGACCTCAACGGGATGCAAAATGGCTACAAAAAGAAGCAAAATGACCACAAACAGAAACTAAACCACCACAATGTGACATAAAATTACCACAGTATCACAAAGGGACACAAAATTACTTAAAAAGGGATGCAAAATGACCTCAACGGGATGCAAAATGGATACAAAAAAGCAAAATGACCACAAACACATACTAAACCACCGAAATGTGACTTAAAATGACCACAACAAGATCACAAAGGGTTGCAAAATAACTTCAAAGGGGTGCACAGTGACCATAAAGAGTGACAAAATGGCTTAGACAAGATGCAAAATGGCTACAAAGAGAAGCAAAATGACCACAGATACTAAACCACCACAATGAGACACAAAATAACCACTAAGGGATGCAAAATAACCTCAACAGGATGCGGAATTGTGGCAAAAAGAAGCAAAATAACCACACAAGACCACAAAGGGGATGCAAAATGACCGTAGAGAGAGACAAAATGACCTCAACGGGATGCAAAATGGCTACAAAAAGAAGCAAAACGACCACAAACAGAAACTAAACCACCACAATGTGACACAAAATTACCACAGTATCACAAAGGGATGCAAAATAACTTAAAAAGGGATGCAAAATGACCTCAACGGGATGCAAAATGGCTACAAAAAAAGCAAAATGACCACAAACACATACTAAATCACCACAATGTCGCATAAAATAAGCACAGTATCACAAAGGGACGCAAAATGACTTAAAAGGGATGCAAAATGACCTCAAAAGGACAAAATTACTATGTTAAACAGCTAAAAAGAGAAGCAAAAACCCCACAAATAGATACAAAACAACCGCAAACAGACATGAAATCAACACGGAGATGTAAACCAGCTTCTATCCCAACCAGTCCTCTGAATTGAATGTCTGTTTTCACTGTGACATACGTCCTGGAGACTGGACACAAAGTGGGCTGAATTCACCAGTGGGAGTGGACGCTGTGGAGAAAAGGTGTGAAACGAAGCGAACAGGGTGTGACTGCAGCGTCTCCTACCTGCTCTTTGACGGAAGCCAGGAGGTTGGTGGTGGTGGTGGTGGTGGTGGAGTCCGCCGGGAGGCCGTGACCGCTCGGCCCCTCTCTGACCGCCATGGGCCCTTCCCCCTCTGCGTCGCCCTCCTCCATCGCCTCCACGCTGTAGTCCAGGCGCCCTCTCCGACCCTGCAGAAGGACTACAAGCCGGTCAGGATGTGCAGCGGGAGGAGGCAAACCGCTGCCACGTCCCCCCCGGGGGCCTGAGAGTTGCGTTCCACTGTGTGAGTTCACAGGGACCACATTGTGTTTTTACTACAACAATCCTGCAGGGCTGCTCTTCAAACCTGCAGGGGCTGAAATCACCTCACAGCCTACCTATGGATGGATTTGGCTTTTTATGCACCATAATGAGCATCAATAACCAGATTTGCTTTGCTTTCTGTGTGTTTTCACCCTCCTGAGGGGATTTAACCCTTCACAGGTTTCTGCACAAATCCCCTTGCAGTATATATTCATTTTAAATCTCATTGCATTTGCAGCTGCACATTCTACCAGCATGTCACGTTCTGATTTTTCCCCCCCTTTCCACGCAGCCTGCCTGCCTGTCTGTCAAACATCAATCACTCCACCAGCATCCAGGCTGCCAAGGACGAGGTCACACCGACTCACCGGACCGGAGCCCGGGGAGCGCGGCGCGGCCACCGAGCCTCCATCCCTCCCTCCCTCCCTGCGGCTGTCAGCGCGACTCACCGGCCAGATGTTGCCGTTAGAAGCAGGCCACAGCTGGCTCGATCCGTCCTGTTACGCATCCATCCTCCTCCTGCAGGCAGCCACTACATTTCCCACGCGCCCACGTCACGAACAAACAAACAAACAAACAAACTGCTCGTCCTCTCTCCGTTTCTCCTGCTTGGTTTTTATTTGCCTCCTTCCTCTCCTTTTCCGTTTTTCTACCCGGTGTGGGGCTTCTATGCGCCCATCTATCTACCCCTGGCGTCCGCGCGGCACCCAGCCACCCACCAACCCGCCCAGCCGCCGTTACCTATCAGCGCCGTGACGTCACCATGCGGCTACGGGTCTATTTTACCGATTATCGATCAGCCCCGCCGATGCACGGGACCCCGGTTGCATGCGTCTCGGGTGCAGCTTGCAGGAGGAGCGGCGGCGGCGGCGGCTCCGTGCAAACAGCCCCGTGGAGAGGAAGGATGCAGCCTGCAGCGGCCAGCGTGCGTGCGTGCGTGTGCGTGTGCAAACGTGCATGTGCAAGTGTGCATGTGTGTGCGCTGTCCTCTACGCAAACCGCTGCAGGCCTGACTGGTGTTTGTGGGACTCCCAGTGGAAAATTTAGTAGTAAAACTTTATGAAGTGCAAGTATTGAATTATGGAAGTCCAGGTATGGAAGACCATTCGTGCCGAGATTATTCAATTTTTTTTAGTCGCAACTTGGAAATTATTTGGGTGGAAAAAATACAATCAAATCAATATTATGACCTTAAATTTTTTTAATTTATTTTTTCAGCTACATATTGATTTTTTTTTTGTAAAATAAATCAAATTTATTAATCTTTCACCATTTCTGCCAAGACTATTAAAATATTTTATGTCGACATTATTTAAAAAAAAATTAAAGTCAGTGTCAAATAATGACATTTTAAATCAATAACGTGCAGTAAAATTTTATATTTATTTTTTAAAGCTACATGTTGATTTTTATTTTTTGTAAAATAAACAAAGCAATTAATCTATTAAAGTATTTTATGTTCGACATTATGTTTTTAAATTTAAAAAACAGCATAAAATTAATGATGTTAAATCAGTAACATGAAGTCAAAAATTTTATTTATGTTTTTAGCTACACGTTGATTTTTTTTCTTTTGTGAAATAAAAAATAAAAGGTATTAATCTTCCACCATTTCTGCCAAGACTATTAAACTATTTTATGCTAGACATTATTTTTTTTTAAATAAATAAAAATCAGCATCAAATTAATGACATTAAATCAATAACTAAGTAAAATTTGGTATTTATTTTTAAGCTACATGTTGATTTATTTATTTATTTATTTTTGTAAAATAAAAAAATCTAATGAACTAATCTTCCAAGTAAAATAAGTATTCATTTTTTAAGCTACATGTAATTTTTATTTTTTATTTTTGTAAAATAATAAAACAAGGAACTAATCTTCCACCTTTTCTGCCAAGACCATTAAACTATTTTATGTTAGACATTATACTTTTTTTTTAAAATCAGCCTTAATTTAATGACATGTTAAATCAGTAACATGTGAGGTAAAATTTGGTATTTATTCATTTAAGCTAAACATATTTTACTTATCATTTTTAAATGCAGTACTTGCTGTGCATGTTAATTCAAATATTTTCGTAAAGCAAGATATCAAAGAAACCGTCCTACAATTTCTGCCAACATTTATATTTTATTTGTAAGTTGGACATTTTTTGAAAAGAAAAACATTACAGTCAAATCAACACAAGGCCATCCTGCTAAGTGAAAATTCAGATTAATTTTTTAGTGTAAACATATTTTACTTCCTCTTTTAAAGTGTATTTAAAAGCAACCTTTTTGCCATTTTGTCAGTTAAAAATTACTGAAAAAATAAGTTGGCTACCAAGTTAAATCAATATTTAAATTTAGTTAGTTTAAAGCTAAACATATTTTACTTCCCATCTTCCAACGGTGGGATGAATTTATCTATTATTTTCTCTGATTAAACATTTCTTCAACAACATATGAAAAAAAATTCTCACATTGTCTGATAAACAGCCCAAAGCTCCAATATATTTAATTTACTATGATAAAAACACAGAGAAAAACTGAAAATCCACTCAGATGAGAGGCTAGAATAAGTAACGTTCTCCGTGATAAATAACTTTCAACCTGTAAATTAATAATTGCAGGCTGGTTTTTTATACACTTACCTCAGGTTTTAAATAAAATTTTAATGCTGTTGAGAAAAAGGATGTGAAGAAAATGGTGGGAAAACGTTTTAATAACGCACTGCTGTGGAAGATTTTCATCAGAGTTGAGTTAAATATTTATAATTTGTCGTAAATTGGTGAGAAGTTGCAAAAACACCGGCTGGATTAACCTCTGAGGGGGCCCGGGGCAAAAAACTTGTTCGGCCTCTGTTGACCCCAATTATACTTGGTGGTTTCATTATTTCAGAGAGAAAATTGTTATTTTGGTCACTAATTAGTCACATAAATCATTCATCAAAGGAAAATTGACTGTTTGAAGCTTCTCAAATATGGATATCTGTTAGTTTTGGTGATAAACACGTCGACCAACAATCTATTATTTAAGAAACTTATTGGCACTTGAAGACAATAACTAAAGACTTAAAGACTCAATTATATGATTCCCTTTGTAGTATGAAGACATAAATCAAGGGATAGATACGAAGAATTTCCAAGTCACTGAATATTTCTTGAACTTCAGTTAAATCTATCATTAAGAAGTGGAATGAAAATGGCACAAGTGTAAATCTGTCGAGAGTAAATCGTCCTCAAAAGCTGAGTGACTGTACAAGAAAGAGACAAGTGAAGTTGGCCACCAAGACACCTTTGACTCCTCTGAAGGAGCTTTAGTAGCTAAGATGGAAGACACTGTTCATACAGCAACTGTTGCCTGTTCTTCACCACTCAAAGCTTTAAGGGAGAGTGGCAAAGAAAAAGACACTGTTGAAAAAAGCTCATATTGAATCTGGACTGGAGTTCACCAGGAGGTATGTGGAGATTCTGAAGTCAACTGGAAGAAGGTTCTTTAGTCTGACGAGACCAAAATTATATTTTTGTCCATCAGACTAAATGCTATGTTTACTGCACTGCACGCCATCACAAACACACCATCCCCACCTTGAAGCATGGCGGTGGCAGCATCATGATGAGACGCATGGCAGTGGTAGCATCATGATGTGAAGCATGGTGGTGGCAGCATCATGATGTGAAGCATGGTGGTGGCAGCATCATGACGTGAAGCACGGTGGTGGCAGCATCATGATGTGAAGCACTGTTGTGGCAGAATCATGATGTGAAGCACGGTGGTTGCAGCATCATGATGTTCAGCATGGTGGTGGCAGCATCATGATGTTCAGCATGGTGGTGGCAGCATCATGATGACTAGCATGGTGGTGGCAGCATCATGATGTGAAGCATGGGGGTGGCAGCATCATGATGTGAAGCACGGGGGTGGCAGCATCATGATGTGAAGCACGGTGGTGGCAGCATCATGATGTGAAGCACGGCGGCGGCAATATCATGATGTGAAGCATGGTGGTGGCAGCATCATGACGTGAAGCACAGTGGTGGCAGCATCATGACGACTAGCATGGTGGTGGCGGCATCATGATGTGAAGCACGGTGGCGGCAGCATCATGATGAGACACATTGGGGTGGCAGCATCATGATGTGAAGCATGGTGGTGGCAGTATCATGATGAGACGCATGGCGGTGGTAGCATCATGATGTGAAGCACGGTGGTGGCAGCATCATGATGTGAAGCATGGTGGTGGCAGCATCATGACAACTAGCATGGTGGTGGCAGCATCATGACGACTAGCATGGTGGTGGCAGCATCATGATGTGAAGCATGGGGGTGGCAGCATCATGATGTGAAGCACGGGGGTGGCAGCATCATGATGACTAGCATGGTGGTGGCAACATCATAATGGGTAGCATGGCGGTGGCAGCATCATGAAGTGAAGCATGGCGGTGGCAGCATCATGATGTTGGGATGTTTCTCGGCAGCAGGTCCTGGAAGGCTTGTAAAGGTATAGGGTAAAATGAACGCAGTGAAGTATAGAGAAATCCGATGCAGTCTGAAAGAGAACTAAGACTTGGGAGAAGATTTGTTTGTCAGGAAGACAATGAGCCAAAAAATTCAACCTGAGCTACAATGAAATGGTTTAAAGACAACAAGGTGAATGTTCTCGAGCGACCGAGTCTGAACCGAGACCTCAATCCAACTGAGAAACTGTGGCTGGACTTAAAAAGGGGTTATTCAGTTACGAACTCTGTTAACCTGACGGAGCTTGAACAGTTTTACTAAGAAGGATGGGGGTAAAACTGCAGCGTCCAGAGACCAACACAGGATCAATGCTGTAACTGCAGCCAAAGTTAAATACAGATGCAATCACTTACTTTACCCTCTATAGCTTTAATTAACTGATATTGCTTCGTCAAAATCCACTTCCCTTTGATTTTAAAGATGAACAGACGCCTCTGAAAACAGCTGAAATTGGAGTAAATTTGAGTATTGAAAAAGCATGTTTGACCAACAACGGCTGATGCAGAGAAATAAAAACAGTCCACAGGTACATGCACATGCCCATTTATTTAAATGACAACTAAAAGTCTGTGTGCAGTCATCGAGATAAGCAGGCCCTCACGCTGAGCTGTGTCAGGTGGATTCCTCGTCTCTAGAAACACTTGAAGATCTTCCTGCATGACAGCCGCCTTCTCCGGTCTTCCTCCGGTACATTTGCATTGTAAATAAAACTTGCAAACACTTCCAGAGAACAGAAAAGAAAAACAAAAAAGAAAAAGGAAAGAAAGCGAGACAAGTGGGGAGATTTCAGGGAAAAGATAAGCCACTCTACTGGTCTGTAAACCGACGACGCCACCAGCTCACACAGAGCGGAGGAAGAACACTGCTTTTAAAACTGTGAATACTGTACCTGAATATTTAACAGCTCATAAAAATAAACCCGTTCTTCAAAGCAAACAATACCTAAGGATGATACATTCGCCATTCCTTGTGCTGCAAAGTAAAAATCCAAGTGTCACGAAAGCTCAGGGAACAACACTCGACACCTTTTTATACCACGTACAGATAAATTATGCATCACTGTTTAAATATATCGTGTAGGAATAAAAAAGAACCCGACAGACAGCCGTGTTGAACATGACACATCTCTTGTAAGAGTTTTCCAATGAGAGTCTGTCACCGCTGCAGCATTCTATTGGATTTATTAGGACAAACACGTCAGCGCGACGCCGCTTTTTCATTTCAGGAGCAATTCCTCCCCCGACAAAACGTCCCGGCGGGATTAGGATTTCGCTGTCACCGCCGCGGCTCTGAAATATTAAAACTATTAGATGAGTCAAGGCTGAACTGTCCGTCAAACTTATACTATCCTGACAGTCAAGCTAACGAGGCAGCCGCTTTTCACTGTCTGCTGTTGTCTGGGAGCAACTTTCAAACTCATCCGCAGCACATTTTGATTTAAAGTGAATTTGTATTTGACAAACAGGTTTCTACTGGCTGGAATTGATATAAACAAGCAAGAAACGTTGATGTTAGACGAGAATTTTAACCATTTTTGTGATATTTTGACATTTTTACTCCAAAAAATAGCACTAAATTAGCCACACTCGTTGAAATTGGTGCAGCTTCTGTAAGTTTTCAACTGTTCTTAGGTTATTAGAATATGTTAGAAATCACCAAGACCAGTTGGCATGCTGGAGGAGCTACATTTGATGAAATATATGCACCAATTTCAAGGAGTGTGGCTAATTTTTTGCTATTTTCTTGGAGTAAAAATGTAAAAAAAACGCAGAAATAGTTAAAATTCAATAAATAATCTTGGTAAAATGGCATTTATTTTGCAGAAACAAACAATAAATCCTCACTAAATTCAAGAATTTAGTGTAAATTCTTATTTGGATGCAGATGGAAGCAATGAATTTAACTATTCCAGTGTTTTTTTTGACATTTTTACTCCAAAAAAATAGCACGAAATTCGTCATACTAATTGAAATTGATGCAAATATTCAAGAAAATGCAGCTTGTCCAGCATGACAACTGGTCATGATGGTTTTTACCATGTTCTAATAGACTAAAAACAGTCGACGACTCACAAAAGCTGCACCAATTTCAAGGAGTGTGGCTAATTTTTTGCTATTTTCTTGGAGTAAAAATGTCAAAAAAAAAGCAGAAATAGTTAAAATTCAATAAATAATTTTCGCAAAATGGCATTTATTTTGCAGAAACAAACAATAAATCCTCACTAAATTCAGGAATTTAGTGTAAATTCTTATGTGGACGCAGATGGAAGCAATGAATTTAACTATTCCAGTGGTTTTTTTGACATTTTTACTCCAAAAAAATAGCACGAAATTACTCATACTAATTGAAATTGATGCAAATATTCAAGAAAATGTAGCTTCTACAGCATAACAACAGGTCATGATGGTTTTTAACCTGTTCTAATAAACTAAAAACAGTCGACGACTCACAGAAGCTGCACCAATTTCAAGGAGTGTGGCGAATCTTGTGCTATTTTTTGGAGTAAAAATGTCAAGAAATGCTCAAATAGTTAAAATTCAATAAATTATCTTGGTAAAATGGCATTTATTTTGCAGAAACAAACCATTAATTCTCATTAAATTCAAGAATTTAGTGTAAATTCTTATTTGGACGCAGATGGAAGCAATGAATTTAACTATTCCAGCGTTTTTTTGACATTTTTACTCCAAAAAAATAGCACGAAATTAGTCATACTTATTGAAATTGATGCAAATATTCAAAAAAATGCAGCTTCTCCAGCATGACAACAGGTCATGATGATTTCTACCATGTTCTTATAAACTAAAAACAGTTGACGACTCACAGAAGCTGCACCAATTTCAAGGAGTGTGGCTAATTTTGTGCGTTTTTTTGAAGTAAAAATGTCAAGAAATGCTCAAATAGTTAAAATTCAATAAATTATCTTGGCAAAATGGCATTTATTTTGCAGAAACAAACAATAAATCCTCACTAAATTCAAGAATTTAGTGTAAATTCTTATTTGGACGCAGATGGAAGCAATGAATTTAACTATTCCAGTGTTTTTTTGACATTTTTACTCCAAAAAACATAGCACGAAATTCGTCATACTAATTGAAATTGATGCAAATATTCAAGAAAATGCAGCTCCTGCAGCATGACAATTGGTCATGATGGTTTTTAACATGTTCTAATAAACTAAAAACAGTCGACGACTCACAGAAGCTGCACCAATTTCAAGGAACGTGGCTAATTTTGTGTAAAAATATCAAAAAAACGCAGAAATAGTTAAAATTCAATAAATAATCTTCGCAAAATGGCATTTATTTTGCAGAAACAAACAATAAATCCTCACTAAATTCAAGAATTTAGTGTAAATTCTTATTTGGACGCAGATGGGAGCAATGAATTTAAACTATCCCAGCATTTTTTTTGACATTTTTACTCCAAAAAAATAGCACGAAATTCATCATACTAATTGAAATTGATGCAAATATTCAAGAAAATGCAGCTTGTCCAGCATGACAACTGGTCATGATGATTTTTTAACATGTTCTAATAAACTCAGAACAGTGGATGACTTGTAGGAGCTGCATTTTCTCACACATTTGCACCAATTTCAAGGAGTGTGGCTAATTTTTTGCTTTTTTCTTGGGAGTAAGAATGTCAAGAAACGCAGAAATAGTTAAAATTCAATATATTATCTTGGCAAAATGGCATTTTTTAGCACAAAGAATCAATAAATTCTCAGTAGATTCAAGAATTTCATTGTAAATTCTTATTTGGCTGCAGATGGAAGCAATGAATTTAAACTATTTCTTGCATTTTTTGACAATTTTACTCCAAAAAAACAGCACAAAACTAGTCGTACTCCTTGAAATTGGTGCAAATTTTTAAGAAAATGCAGCTTTGTTAGGATTCCAAAGGGCCCTGGTGATTTAAAACAGCGTCCAATGCAGTGGTTCTCTAGTTACAAACTGCCTTTTCTCATAAATTAACACCAGTTTCAAGCAGTAGGAATCATTTTGTAGATGGCGTTTGTAGCAAAAATGCAAAAATCAACTTACAAATAGCTCAAAATCTACCACTCCCATCTCTGACACAGTCTTTTATTGTCTGTTTGTGTCATTTCCAGCCAGAAGAAACCACTTTCACTGTCAAAACCGAGTCCAGGTGTGAATAATTTAGGGCTCCACTGTAATTTATTCAGCTCTTAAACTCATTTATTCAGGTCTTGGTGGTTTGTACCGACAGCCTCCTGCCAAAAAAGCCACATTTTCACCTCGACTCACTAAAAGAAGACTGTTTTTTAACTTTTTAAGACTGTTTTAATTGAATTTCCTCGTGCCAAAATGCTGCAGCAGCAACCCTTCCTCTCATTTAACCCGACTGATCTCCCATCATGAGACGGAGGCTTCGGCGTGACCAGGCTGTGCGCTAACACTAACTTCTCCTACTGACGTCTACAAAGTCAAAAAACACTGCGTTGGCAGGGAAAAACTGCTTGGTTGGCATGTTCAGAACTCACGTTTTCAAAAACTCGTCTGCCTTCATCTCCACGGGGAATTAAAATTCAGCTCGTCGGCCTGCAGAAGGGAACCGGTCTCGGTGTTGCTGCGTGAGATTTGTTTGGGACGGAAGGGTTTTAGCTAATTTATCGGCACTGTTGCTGCTTGTTTGCTCTTCTGATTTCAAGTGGAAGCATTTTTGAGCATTTAACTCGCGCGCAGATTAAAAACTACGCACCACATCTGCAAGTTTCTCGACTTCAGAGACTCAAGTTTCGAGGGGTGGAGCGTAGAAAGAAGCAACCTTTAGCAGAGCAGCGAGCTAATCGTCGTTTTTTTTTTTTTTTGGCCTTTTTCAACCAAACAAATTCCCCGTATCGTTTTGGTCGCACTCAAAACCCCACAATCCCGTCAGACAGCAGGAGCCCTTGGTCGAAACAGAGTAATATTTCACATCACTGGAACCACAATTCATTAGCACGAACACTTTAAAACTTCACAAACTCGATCTTCATACAACCAGGGAGGGAAGCTAACAGCAGGCCTCAGAGGTTTAACGTTAGTTTCCTGCCCTGCACGCGAGTCGTCTTTCAAATCGAGAAAAACACGGAAATGCCAAAAGAAAAACACCGCGACACGTCTACCGGAGAACTGAACCTGTGTTCTGTTACAAATCAAAGCAAAATAAATAGAGAGGACGGTACCTTTGCATAAACATGAGTACAAAACCTAACAGTCAGTGGATGTACAATAAATGCGAGTGAATCCGAGAGGGGCGTGTGCGACGCCGTGAACCGGAGTTAGAGGACCCCTCGTTCCCTCCAGACCAGAGCTGCGAGGTTCTACTCCAGATCGTCCACGTCCTCCGTCGCGATGGTGCTGGTCTGTTCTGAGGTCACGCCTGGAAAAACAGAACAAAAATCAAACGTGTGAAGCAGAAGAAGGCCTCAAAACGTCCAAATGGCAAACTGGAAACCCTCATTCATGACTACACAAGACATTTTAAACATTTTAAAGACTGTCATTAACTGAAAAAACGTCTTCTTAGTACTAGTTTCACATTCGCCGTTATACGCTTCTATGCAGATGACATGTTGTGATATTTAGGAGGCAAACATGGTGCTTCAAGAATGTTTAAATTGTGAGAAGTCATGTTTCTTCTTATAAATATCAGAATTTTGAGCTTAAATTTGGCTATTTTATCTTATCTTTGGGTTTCAAGGAACTTCTGATCGACATTTTTGTACTTTTTATGACAAAATAATTAATGTTTTGGATTTAATTTTTCAGCAAATTCAATCCAAAACTTTGCATACCATCTCAAATATGGCATCAGAGTGGATACTGAAGCTTGAAAATGCTGTTTTTCACCTTTATCGAAGTGGAAAAGCCTCTAAAAACCGATTTTAAGTGGTTATTTGAGCATAAATATGGACATAAACATTGAAAAAAATCTGGATTTTTACATGTTCAGCGCCAAGATTTGAACCTTTTTCTGCTTTACACCACAGTAAGCTGAATGTCTTTGTGCTTCAAGGAACTTGTGACGAACATTTTTCAATTTTTATGACTAAATAATTACAGTTCCTGATCGTTTTTTCCAACAGTTCCATCCAAAATGTCCAAACGGCAAACTGGAAACCCTTATTTCCAACTACACAAATATGTTGAGGACCTCACACAAGTTATAATGACTTTTATCTTGACTTATTACGTTCTACAGACAATCAACAACAATAAAAACATCTTCTTGGCATTAGTTTCACATTCACTGCTTTAAGCTTCTATGTAGATGACATGTTGTAATATTTAGGAGGCAAACATGGCGCTTCAAGAATGACTAGAATGTGAGAAATCATGTTTCTTCTTATAAACATCAGAATTTTGAGCTTAGATTTGGCCATTTTATCTTATTTTTGGGCTTCAAGGAACTTCTGATCAACATTTTTTTAATTTTTATGACAAAATAAGTATCGTTTCTGATTCCATTTTTCAGCAAACTAAATCCAAAACTTTACATACCCTCTAAAATCTGGCGTCAGAGCGGACACTGAAGCCTGAAAATGCTGGTTTTTACTCTTATCGAGGTGGAAAAACTGATTCTAAGTGCTTACTTGAGCGTAAGTAAGGACATAAATGCAGAATAATCTGGATTTTTACATCCGTATTTAAACGCTGGTCAGTTTTCTTACATTGTTCAGTGGCAAGATTTGCAGCTTTTCTCTGCTTTTCGCCACTTTAACGCAAATATTTTTAGGTTTTTAAGGAACTTCTGATGTACATTTTTTACTCTTAATGACTAAATAAGTATTGTTTCTTTACATACACTCTACAACATGACTTGACGATCAATATTGATGCCTGAAAATGCTGGTTTTCACTCTGATCGAGGCGGAAAAGTCTCTAAAACTGATTTTAAGTGGTTATTTGAGCATAAATATGGACATAAACTCAGAATAATCTGGATTTTTACAAGTTCAGCGTCAAGATTTGCAGCTTTTCTCTGCTTTACGCCACTGTGATCCGAATATCTTTTGGTTTTAAGGAACTTGTGATGAACATTTTCCATTTTTTATAACTAAATAATTGTTTCTGACCATTTTTCCCCCCAAACAATTCCATCCAAACCTTCACCCGCCCTCTTAAATATGGTGTCAAAATGCACATTTTTAATTTTTATCAAGGCGGAGGAGCCTAAATATGGACATAAACACAGAATAATTACCTTTTTTAATGGCTACAAGGAAAAATGTCCCGTTTTTGTCGAGCCTCGTCAACAAAAACAGCATTTAGACTTTGTCAGGACACTAAACTTTTCTGATGCTTATGTGATTTAACAGATTTTAAAGGAAAATAAAGCAGCTTGGTCCTCGTTTGGCTCCTCAGAGAGACTAAGACAAAAAAAAATTAGCTGCCTATGATCCTTACACAGGGATTTTTCCTGTCTGAACTATATTAAATCTTTAAATATGTGCAGCACAGACAAATCTATCATCAAGTCCTGTCTAACGTCTTACTTGAGGCATCATCGTCATTGGGGGACTTCTTCTTGTCCTCCACGTATCCATGACTCAGCAGCTTGGACATGCTGACCGGCGGAGCTTTCTTATCATAAGACCTGAAAAGAGGGCGACGGGAGTTAAACGTGTGTCACGAAGCCCTTTCTATGAATCGATTCTGCTTTAATTTAGGGATGAAAACAAACTCTTACGTTCTCTTGTATTTGTTGGTCATGGACAGACCTTCCATCTGACCAGCGGCACCATCAGGAGACATCTGCAGGGTGTGAAAGTTATCCAGACTCATGTTTTTCATTATTAAACAAATAAAAAAAAAACACACGAACGAGGACGGTTCTGGCTTTTGTACTGCAGAATTACAGCATGTATTCATGTTGTTCACAAATGCACGGATAAATAAACAAGCACGAACCGGATCTGGGAAGCAAAAGGATGAAATGAGGGCGGAAAACTTCGGGTGAAATTAGTCATGCGATGGGAAATGATTCAGGAAACTTGCATGAATAAAACCGACTCGAACCCAAGAAGCAACAGAGAAGATACATCTACTCTTCTACAAATTAAAACTGCTGTAGCTTCTACTTCCTACACACCTTCTTTACACTTATAAGGGACGTTTTTAGATGCATATTTCACAGCTTACAGCGAAGGTTAACCCTCTGAACCCGAAAATCCGCCAGAAGGTTTGAAAAGCATGTCGTCTTTTTAAAAAATACAACCAAAGCGATGCCATTCATCAGAGCCAGAAACTGTAAAAACAGAATGAATCACCAGATTTTCAATTTTCAGATGTCCTTTTTTAAGTGCTCATCTGTAATGTGCCAGAAAATCTGATCTTTAAACTGCGATGTTTCATTAAAATCACTTTATTCTACGACTCATCTCAAAATAAAACACAAAATCGCCAAAAATAAAGCATTTGCTCGAACCAGATTCTGTGAAAAGCAAAAAATGATGCGCTCATCTGTAAAACTGTTAGTTGCTGCGACCAACAGCCACTGAGACTAATTAAACTGTAATTTGTAAAATATTTATAGCGTGTACTGTTTTGCTAAATGAATAATGTCATTCTAACCGTGTCATACTGCACTCAAGACATTTCTGAGTTCTCTCTGTTTATAGCCATGTTTGTTCTGTTTCCATGGACTTCATACTGCACGATCATTGAACGATAAGAAAAAGCCTGGAGCTCAGAGGGTTAAAACAAATACAAGATCCACAACTTTTAGTCTTTTTCCTTGTAAAACTTTGCATGTTGCTGTCGTGTCCCATTAAAGCACCACCCTGTACTCACCTGAACTCTTATTTTTTTAATATTTTCGGGAAAATTATGGCAGCACCAGCAGAAAACTTAAACCCAAATGAATCTTAACCGACGATGGAGCGAAATCAGGTGAAAAAATGAGGGAAAGTGATGGTAAAAATGGAATAAATAAATCAAATCAAAGATGGAGGACATCGGCATGGCGTTAATGTTGGGGGTGACTAATTCGGGCCATTCACCTTATCTTTATTTTGAGAAAATCTATCAGTCTCTCTTTCCCAGGACGAACCGTTATCAGTGCCAAACGGTGCAGCCAGAGGCTGCAGGCCCGCCTTCGTCTGGCTGTCAGGAGACGTTGCTTTGCTGCCGCTGTAAGCACAAAACCACGGTGACAAGCCATGTGAATTACTGGTCAGCCGCACGGTCCGCTAAAGGTGCAGCTCAGGAGGCTCAACAAGCACTTAGAAATGTTCTGCAGCTGAAGGACAGGAAGACTGAAAGTGGTCGACCAGCGGCTGTCCTCTGAATCAAACCCAGAGCACACTTCTTATTTGTTTGAATATCACGGTGCTCGGCTACTTACCCTTCTCTCTCTCACTCACACTATTAAAAGGTTACTACTCAGAAACAGTAAATATCATTAAAAAGAGGCCCCCGGGGGGAAAATGTGCTACTCAGAGTACTGATTTGCACACAAACTCATCATCTCAACATGTGGTGATGAATCTTTGTTGTGCTCAGGCGTCTTATTTGAGCGTCTAAACAGTGTTCTCACCTCTTTGACTCATCACCTCCAAACCAGTTGGGTGGATTGTAGGGTTTCATCGGCTGGTCGTCGGCATCAACATCATGACTCAACAGCCCTGCGGGAGGGGACACAATATTCAAGCTGAAACAAAAGCGCTGGCAGCAATTATGAAGCATTCTGTCTCACCTTTAATAGCACAATGTGGCATTTAACTTGCAGCCTATTCAGCCCAGCGCCTAAACAATTACTCAGCTACAAGCCGAGTCTGGAAATCTGCCTTTTAGGCAGCCTAATCCCGACTCCCCACTTTTCTCCTTCATTGCTACGACAGCAGTGATTAGAAAAGCAAATCCTTATCCATCTGGAACATAATGCAGAAGTCGGCCCTGAATTTTTCAGTACAGGAAACAAACATCACTCTGCAGCTGCTTTTTTATGTTACACAAAGAGGAGCAGTGAAGTCAAGGGACAAACGTTTCTATTTTTTTATTGCTCAATAAATTGCATTTGTGTCAAACTTACCAAGAGGCTAAAGCATCAATAAAAGGCTGCAAATCATGTTAAACAGGAAGTCTACTGCCAATTTAATGCAACACAGTCATAAATTAAACATTGTTTGGTGTGGCATGGTCGCAACAGCAGTGATTTTGCTATTAGGGCTAAATAATTAATCAGGATATTAACGGAACCCCAATTTGCCCAAGTGCAATATCCTAATCGAAGGAGCGCCAAGTTAAAATGTTTCACAATGGACCTTTTGCAAATCAAGCAATGCAGCGCTTCAGAGATGCCATCATCACGTATGAGAAAGTGCTTGTTTGATGCAGATCAATTCATCATTTTTTCATCATTTTTTTTATCATTTTTATCCATTTTTTCAGTAAAATGAAAAGCAAAAACTAATGGAATTGTGAGCTTTATTGAAATATTTGTCAAAATAATTGCAACAGACCATTATTACTAAAATAGTTTGGGAGAATTAATCAGTCTCATGCATGTGAACAACAACTGGAGCTACAAACCACAAAACGAGGAACACAACTAACATATACCTAAATTTTAGATCAAATGAGCCACTTAGAGGAAAATCTACATGTCAA